>JASVER010000212.1:0-118934 GCA_030449065.1 Oceanodroma leucorhoa
GCCGGGCACCCGCGGGGAGCCGAGCCCCGTGCCGGGGGACGCCGGGCACCCATGGGGAGCCGAGCCCCGTGCCGGGGGACGCCGGGCACCCGCGGGGAGCCGAGCCCCGTGCCGGGGGACGCCGGGCACCCGTGGGGAGCCGAGCCCCGTGCCGGGGGACGCCGGGCGCCCGTGGGGAGCCGTGCCCCGTGCCGGCGTGGGGACAGCCCGGCCGCAGGGGAGTACGGTGCCATCAGCACCTGCAGTGCCTGGAGGGGAGCATCCAAACCCCTCGTCAGAACCACCAAACGCGCCAGGCTGCAGGAGGGTACCTGCAGGAGGGACCGCGTGAAGCGCAGCCGACGCGCCTCGTGCAATTAATCCTCTGCTTGGGAGCATTCGTGGCACCAGGCAACAAAGTTTAGGAGTTTGTAATAGGTTCTGAAAAAGTTGCCCTGGTTTTCAAAGTTCTTACTGCTCTAACACCAGACACATGTCTGTCTGCTTGCTTTGGATTAAAATCTTAATAAATAAAATATTAATAAATAATATTAATAAAATAATAACTATTCTATGATTCTATGATACAACATTAAAGGGAATATGAAACTCCAGAAAGCTCCTATGAAATAGACATTTCCTATAAATGTTCCTATGCAATAGTTATCATAGCAAATATGGAGATGGCCACAGGTCCATTTAACATTATGCCTGTTCTTGAGAGGGAAAAAAACAATGAGAATAAATTCAAGCCTTATGAAACATTTTATTTTTATGCTAAAGGCCTCGCTTTTCTTTTCCAGAATTGTATTTGTTTATGACCATCAGTAAGAAGCTTCAATCAGCTTCTCCAAAGCTGGAGAAGGGTCAGCGTGAACGTCCAGACCTTTGACGGGTTACGTGGATGGCGCTGGAGGTAACAGTGGGCAGGACAGGAGCCCACCACCCGCCTCTTTTGTGCGCTACCAACACAATTTCCAGACCTACCGGGAATGAGACACCTGAGTTTGTGTCTAGAAGGACTGCTGCCGTCAACAGGTGTCAGTTAAGCCCTATTTGAATTACTTTGCCATTTTTCTACTATAGCCCAGTGCCTTCTGTAATAGTACTGTCTGTAAAAACTTGCATATTTATTACCTCTTTTCCAACAAGACCACAGAACTGGCCCGAGCCAAAGAACAACGAGTTTAAAAAATTCACTGGAGCATGTTAATCAGTTAAAATGCTTTTGTGCTGCAAGAAGCAACGTACACTACGTGCACCTGAGTGATTCAGTACACAATTCTCCAAGACACATTTCTTAACCTTCATTTTCATTTTATTATTTAAGTGCCTTCAGCATTTCCATTTAGTCACCCTTTACCATGTCTCCTTGTTACAAGAAAATGATTTTTCTCTTATCCTGTCAAATGAATGAATGCGGGGTCTCTTTCTTCAGCGGAGGTGATCTCAGAAGTCAGATTTATCTGCATCTCCCAGGGTCGAAGTTGAGGAGGAGCTTTGCCAGCTGGCACAGGGACCGCAGGGTCTGCCTGTCATGGGCGACACACACTTTGGCTCATTTCTGCAACACACCATCAGTTAACATGATGATTTCTGAAGCTACCTGCATCCTCGGTTTCTGTACATCCATACCAAACGAGGTACATCCCTCCCAAATGAAGACGGTGCCGTGTTATTCCCTGGTGACAGTGACACGCTGACCATCTCACCGCCGCGTCCCCCGCCCCATCCCGCGGGAGGGCTCCTGGGCTCCCTGCCCCTGGAAGGGCCGGACGCGGCACACAGCGGTGCCCCTTCGCGGTTATTTCTGCAGGCAAGAGACACAGCAGCTTGAAACGGTTAATTCGCTTTCCATAATCATACTTCACATCACACAAGGCTGATTAGCATAAGGAAATGCAGAAGAAATCAAAATGCGGAGAAGAATTTTCCAAGAAACAGATTTTCTCTTCCCTCAGGAATTAAAGAACAATAAAAAAAACACGACAACAATTCTGCAGTCACCCCTGCACACTGTTTATTGTAATAATAGTGCTCGCAAGAGTTGGCGATACATTTCATTTTTTTCTCTGGCACAGGTAATTTCTTAATAGGATGTAAGCTCAAGTCCCAATAACAGATAAAACAGACTAACCTTTTTTTTTCCTTTGACACCCTTTCCAATTATATTTTTAAGTCTTTGGTTTCATTATATTCTGTAATCCTGCCAATTTGCATCATTTACTGTGATGCCTTCCCTTTGGAAGCAGCAATCCCTTACACATTCACCACCCTGTCAAATTTACAGAATGCGGAAATGTTCAGATCATCTCTCTGAAATGGTTTCCTAGGCGTTTGGTAGCCCATTTTATTTTTCTTGTACTCAATGGAGAGTGATCAGGAAGAAACATCAATAAAACGTCATTGCACAAAAGCATCTCAAAGAGGTGGTAATTATTTACTATCTGGGCTTCATTGTACTCACACCCTACCCCTGTTATGGGAAATTACCTCTGCTTTGATGTACACACTTCGATAAATGAAGTGCAGTAAATCAGAGACCTGGGAACGACACTGGCTGCGCTTCACATGGCGCAGGCCAGTTAATAAAGATCACTCAGTTCTAATTGCAGACGACTTCACACGGCTTCATAACCCATTCCTCCAGATACGCTACCTGGGAGATGATAAAATCAGAATTTTATTTTATTGACCTACCGTTGTAATTCAGCCATAGCAATTAATGACTTGCAAAACAGCAATATTAATTTAGTGTTGATGGCTACTACCAACCCTAACTGTTTAAGGTTAAAATGAAATTAAACACCTTAATAGATTGGAAAGAAAAATTTAAAATGCTATTGACAACCTGCAAGTTCCCTAATGCCAAACACAAATTATGGGCATGACCTCTTTCTCTTTTTATTAATTCAATACTGAGCTTAAAACACAATACTGGTAATCGTTTCAGAAGTCACTTCAACACAAATACCGAGTGGCTGCTGTAAGAGTCCAGAAAGCAAATGACCGCCGCACCGTTCAGGCTCCATGTGGTTTACACCAGTTTCACGTTTGGTGTTTTAATTGTACCTAGGTCACATTTCATACATTTTATTAACGTACCTGCTAAACTACTGGAGCATGGCAGGCAATCACAAACTAGATGAAATATTTACCATTTGCTTTAGAGATTGGAGATGGGGAAAAAAACCCACTTTATTCCACTCATGCAGTTCGTCCCAACCGTTTCCACCCTTGGGTGCCATGGTATGTGAGGAACAAGGCAAAACCCCAAAA
Source organism: Oceanodroma leucorhoa (assembly GCA_030449065.1). Lineage (NCBI taxonomy): Eukaryota > Metazoa > Chordata > Aves > Procellariiformes > Oceanodroma > Oceanodroma leucorhoa. The sequence continues at coordinate 3,259 of JASVER010000212.1, forward strand.
TCACAATGTATTTCTGGATGGTCCTTCAAGCAAAGGATGAACTACTACCCTGTGTGCGACGCAACACCACCTCTGTCTCCAGGGCTGGCCAAGCCTCTGGGTTTTGAGGAAGAGCTTTCAAGCAGATGGGATTTTTTTTTCCCCCAATAACTTTCTAGGACAAAGGTTTTGTAGAAGCAGGGAGTTAGATGAACTTCTAATTGCTTCAAATGTCATTAAAAAATTGCAATACATCCTTTTGCTTGTAGTCTTCGCTTTTTGATTGCTTTCTGCCTTTTAAGACGACAGAGGAATCTTGACATTTTTAAAAGACTATTCATAAATAGGAGTTAAGATGATGAATCACGGCATCACAAAAGCTGAATTTTATACTTGTAAGACACCTGTACAATGACAGTAGTTGCCTATAAACGTCAAAAGAATACTCAGTCGTTTAGAAGCCACGTATGAACATTAGCCAGCTAATCCTGAACATTTAATTTTGCTCTTTACTATTATCTATGCAGGATTAGGATGATCAGAAACTCTTGGAAACTAGAAAGCCCCACTATTTTGTGTGACTGCACCTGGGACGGTGCACAGGATGGGAGGTCATCAGCACACCCTTGATGTCCCAGAGAGAAAACACTTGAGTTTCATGAGGAAAACGGTAGGTCAGGGACGACTGAAGGCAAAGAGACAAATAACTGGGAGAGAAGAGAAGAACTTTTTCTGTAAAATGAGCATGGGCATCAAAAAAAATGTCGTGATTAAGGCCAGCAACGCTAAAAACGGTATCCGCTGTTTGTAACCAATGCCAATACATTTTTCAAAGGGTGCTGCCGACTCTGGCACCAGGGACCCCTCGCTCCCGGCTTCGCCCCTCGCACGGAGGCGGGCACAGCAGCCGCCGGGGAACGGCTCCCAGCACGGCTGCACCCGTGACCTAAAAGCCCAGCTACTCTTATTTTTAGGAAAGAAATGTCTGCAAAGAAAAAATACGTTTCTGCTTAAAAGCAGGAGAGCCAAAGCGGTTATTCCTTTCACAAAATGAATACAAAAGCGGTTTGTCTTCCTCCCCTCGCAGCAGTGCAGGTCTAGAGGCTATGCAGGCGGGTGGGTCCCGGCCAACAGAGACAACCTCGGTCTAGGCAGGGTCAAATGGGGGTCCTGATAATGCCCGCTGTGCCCCCGAACAGCGAGCCTCGGGAGAGCGCAGACATGAGCCCGTCTGCAGGCATCGCCGGCTCCTTTATGCAACGAGAGTTTGCCACAGACTATTTAGGAAAAAGGCAGGTTAAGACACGCTGTACCTCGTAAGGGCACGGCGTGCTAGTGCGTGGGTGAATGGGGCCGCTCCGCTCCGCTCACCACCCGCGTGCCTTCCCTGCTGCCCAGGCAGCTTGTCGTGAGCATCCCGCGTGATGCCGCTGCTTTCCAAACCCCGGCCAGGACCGTCATTCACCCTGCGCCCGTCCCCTCGTCCCAGCCACGTCCGGACCTCGCCGCGCTGCGCCCTCCCCGCCGCCACGGAAGGATGGGCCAGAAACTCCCCCGGACGGGGTCAGAGCCCAAACTGCCATACGGCAGGTGGGCACGACCAACGGGCAACAAAACTGATCATCACAAGCAGTGCGCTTGGCAGCGGCCAGTCAAAAGGCACTACCCAAACACTTCAAACCGAGAAACTAGCCACAGCAATGCTGCCTTGGGGACACTTGATTTGGGAGTCATCCGAGCGCCTTCTCCTTCCTCTCCCTTCTCCCCAGCCACACACAACTCTGGCAGTCGGGTGCTTCTCCTCACATTTCAGTCAGCTATTGTTTTCAGCGAGCGCCCAGCCCCCTTCCCCTCATCATCCCCAAGTAGGTAACTGGAAATGTAGATAATTATAGGAAAAGGTTTTCAAACACACACATTTCCTAACTGACACATGCTCAGCTCTTGATGTGTTCTGTGCCTGTTCTCATTAAATTTTATACACAGCAAACCTGAACAAAAAGCTTGTGCAGTGTTAGGGAACAATGATTCCTTTTTGCAGGTAAAGAGGAGATTTATGGAGAAAATCACTTGAATCTGACAGTCACTGACATCAGTTCTTAGTTCATGAAAAGTGAGTGGGACCTGATGGATCCTCTTCTTTTCATCAGAAAGCTGCTGTTTTTCTTGTCTTGGCTTAGAGTGGGAAGTGAATAATGAGCATGTTGATGATTAAAAAAAAATCTTACCTTTTACTTTAGCCAAAATTCTTTGCACTTATGACATGAATCATTAAAAAAATTTGATTATATACCCCAAAGCATTTCATTAAAGAATATTTTTTCAAGTACATTTTCTGCAGGGAAAAAAAAAAAAAAATCTATTCTGCAAGAGCAGAACACAAAAGAGGCTGATTTTGAAAAGCTGACCTCCTCCTGTGCCCGAGCGAGGTGAAGCATCCCCACCCGTGCCCCATCACCACCGCCAGCCGGCAGACGGAGCGACGCCTACAACCGGCACTAGAGAGTTTGTCCAAAGAGCTGCTCGCTTATGTTTAATGCCTGCTTGATGCATGATCCTCCCTCCTTCCATTAACAATATATCTCTCCCAGCTCACTGCAAAGGGAGCTTGCAGGACAGGGCTATGAGCGAGGAAATTACCTCTAACAAATCTTCTCCTTCAAAACAGAGCACCTGAAGATTACACTTCCAAACGCCACCTCGGTGAGCAGCGCTGCTCGATTTTCTGGGTGCGCGAGAGCTTTATTTCACCTTCCTCTGAAGCACCAGCTCGAGCCCTGACAGGCGCAGGCGACCGCTTTGGTGGACTGCAGCTGTACCCTGTGGACAACCCTCTCCTCACAAAGAGGTGGTGGAACAGACACRGGAACCTAACGCTTCCTAGTGATCCTTCCAGCCTCGTCCCAATTAAATAAAGGTCAGCTCCAGAGGCCAGACAGGTAGAGGTTGAATGGGAAGACAAATCAAAGCACACTGTTTTCAGCATGCCGATTCCTCCCCATTTATTTCTGTCCAGTTTCTGTGCAATTTACTCGGAGCATGGACAGAAAGACAGCCACGTCAAAACCGAGTTGTTAGAACAGTATCAGGAAAGGCTGATGTTGCTGGGTTATGTTTTCTGACTTCATTCCTATAAATGGCTTTTTGCAGGGGGAGCTTCATTTTTTTTTCCCTATTATATGGACAAAATGTTCATGTATGACTTTTGTTAAAAGACATTGTAGCAAAAATAAATTTCTCCAGTGTATTCCTGGGTAGATTTGACCGGAGCTCAAAACACTACCCCAGTTTTCTAGGTGAAAACCCACCTAAAACTCTGATTTTTGAAGGAGTGTGTTTGGGGGGGGAGAGTCCAAGCTGGCCACTCCAGATTGCCAGGACCACACAAAGAGCAAGCATTAGCTTGAAAAGCCAAAGCAACCCCCGCCCATAGAGAAGAAAGCAAGGAGGAAGGAAGGAAAGTGTCGCTTACGGTCTTGAACCCATTTTCTTTCCTGAACACTCTTCATAGCCAGGAATGGCTTTTTAAAGTTTCTAGTCACACTCACTCATCGGAATCAGGATTTCACCTCTTTTCTACCCCAGTCACTACCAGATCCCAGACATACCACCACACCAGCAGCTGTAGTCTCTCGGACCAACTTCTGTAACATTTGGGGACTTTTCTGATGCTAAAGAGAGATTTTGGGATGTCCCTGGGAAAACTCTTTGACCTTGACAGGACCCATCTATCAGACTAGTCAAAGACCGCAGTCCCCAGGAGTGCCGGCGGGTCCCGGATCCAGGGGATGGGTTGGTGGGGGGGGGCTGCCGCGGTCCAGCTGGCCTCGGGCATCCAGCAACGTGCCAGCAGGACCTGGAGGGAGGAGAGCATGCAGGTTTATGCGTTTCTTTACATCGGAGACAGCTGTAAGTTTATACAGCGGGAAAAGAAATCAAAGGAACTGACATTTATAGAAGAAGGTTTTAACTTCTCTGGTTTGATACCTTGGTTTCAGAGTCACTGGAATTACTTAAACTAAAATGGAGGGAATCAGTCCTTCTGATCACCGTATATTCAAATGGTATTGTCTTTAAATCACACCTGCTTGTGGCAAATACACATTTTGACAGTCTGCAGCATGCAAAGAGCATATATACATATGTATATATACACACACACTTCATGTCCCTATGTTTATGTGTAGCCATCCTTCTGCAGAGAGCACCTTAATTTGCCTGTAATGCATGAAAGAAAGCTGTATATTGGAAACAGAAGAGATTTCGGGTGCATTAACCACCTCCTGCACTTAAGCAGCCCTTGCAGATGCTCCCASGTGGTACCACCACGCTCCAGACCACGCCACGGCCCCGGCGCGCAGCAGGAGGACGTGGCTGCCCCACCTCGTGCGTGGCCGTGCCCGAGGGGATGGACATCGCGGACCTGCACCTACAGCACCCACCGGGGTGCAGAAGAGCTCCTCCTGTCCCTCTCGATTGCCTCGTGACAGCCTCATCTGCCAAGAAATAATTAGCCACTGTCCAATTACTTTGAGAGTGAAACACTCACAACCAGCCCCGCTTCATCTGCAGCCAGAGACTGGGTGGTTAATTGGTATTTTCCTCTGGTTTTACATGAGAAGCTTTTCAATAATTTTGTGAAATATTTTAGCTCAACCAGGAGAGAGAATGTATAATTTATTTTGTTACTTGATAGAATTAGTTGTTCTTAGCTTGCTGTGGCAGTATAAACTGTGAACGCAATATTTTCTAAAGTGTCCTTTTTCCATGAGATTAGTAAATTTAATTTGAAATTCTGTATTCACAAGTAGTGCACTGGATGAAGGCAAGCTGTAGAACAGATGATAAAGGTTATTACATTTTTTAAATTATATTTTAAAGATGTTTAATAACTGTGGAGAAAAGACTTTTATGAAAATGGAAATTGGCAGATTAAAGAATGAGTTACACAAAGTTATTTTAAAAACACATGAAGTTACTTTTCCTATCACCCCTTAAAGGGCCAAGGTCTTGTTCTCAAGACCAAAACTCTAATTTGGATCAGGATGTAGCTGAATCCACAATTATATTCTACAGATTGATCCTAAATGCAGATACAAAACGTACAATGGTTATTGATGGTCAGCAATTTTCAAACACAGTTTTAAGACTTTTTTCCTCTTCAACATTAAAATTCAAGTTGGGTTCAAGACATGGGTGATGTTTTTCTGACTCATGTTGAAAACAAAATTTAAGCTTCTCAGAGCTAAATTCTACCTTGATGTTGAGGCAGCGATGTAAACGGGGGCAAATGCCAACTCCACACTGGGAATTTAAAACCCAATCATGCAATTTTCAAATAAATGGGAGTTTTCTGCGAGTATGAATTAGAGTAGGACTGAGCGGGGGGGGGGGGGGGGGGGGGAGGGTTCTGTACGTAAAATAGAGTCCACCCACTCCTCCATACGCGTCTGCTGCTCCTGAAAAGAATAAATCCAAGTAAAAGCTCCTGTTTTCTGCTGAAGTTGGCAGGTGCAACTGAAAACACAAAGGAATAGATCGTCCTTCAGAAGGSGACTTGCTCGTTTTCACCTTATTTTCAAAACACTTCCCTCTTGCATTTGAGAATAAATGGTAACAGGGAATAAACGACAAGAGGAGCTTTTAGCTTCCCACAAGGAGGTAATCTAATAAAGCACACTTTGCTGGCCTCACCTCATCACCGGTGCGTGGGTGCTCRGGTGGCACACCCCCCACCAGCACCGACACAAGCAGCACCCATGCCAGCCTGGACCCACCAGCCCTTCCCATCAGGTCTGAGCCCACCGCAAACCACACCATTACCCATGCCCCATTACCGTGTTCTTTGTCACTGTCAGTCTGCCCCCTGAAGTCATATATGACATCAACTTATAACCTACAAGAGAAAAAAAAAGTGCATTTTTTGGTGAAGTCTTGGCCCACAGCACATTGGGTACCCTGTCTATTAGAAAATCCTGTTTTCTGATAAGGCTCCTAGTGTTTAATTATGCAAGTGACTCAGAATTGTGTGTTTTGTAGTATATCAGTATCTGCTCAACACCCCCAGCCCCCTAAAACAAGATGACTATAAGGAAAGGCAAGATGAAGTGGGGACCTGCGAGACCTCTGTACCATGTATACACCCCATCTGTCTTCCTGGTCACTACGTGTGCCACAAAGCACTCCACTGAGTGTGTTCCCCTCTTCCTCTTCTTGGGATAAGTAGTAGGAGATATGGGAAGTTTCAATCAAGTCACAAGCAACTGTTTTTACCCTCCTAAAATATAAAAGCTGGTTTTAAGAGGGTGGTCTCCAAAGGAAACCTGCTCAATCTGGAAAACCAACTTAACTAGTTGAACCTAAGAACTAGTCACAAACATGTGCATCCCCCATATTCTGTAACCTTATAAATTGTTCTTTGGAATTTACATAAATTTACATTTTCTTGGTCAACTTCATAGTACATGTTAAGCTTAAATTATAGTTTCTACTTCTAGCATTGTCTAAGCCAAATGCTGTTATCAATAGATTCATATAATTACCACTGTSTTCTCTAATTTTTTGGGGGAGTAAGGTACAGCAAGTAGGATACTTTTAAGTGATAATACAAAATATTTTCTACTTGTCTGCAGAAACTCAAAAAGGAATTTAGGAATTCCTAGAAATCAGCTTGCCCCAGGGCAGGAGACAGCTCTGCTGCCTTTGGGTGAAGGAGAGGATGTCCCCTTGATCTTAGTCTTGCAATGGCCAAGACCGCAGCCTTGCCTTCCTCATGAGGACCACTCCTCTGCGTGTGCAGGAAGGCTCCGGAGGGTCCCGCCACCCTGCCCACCATGGAGACTGAGCTTAAAGGAAGAGACACTGAGCTGGATCCAACCCCCTGTCCAGCCTGGTACCTCAGCTTGCCACAAGCTGCTTCTCCTCTCTGCAAGCATTTCCAACAATGTCAGAAGTATAACTGCCCAAAGTTAAGGAAAGTTATGAGTTACACTGGTGAGAACAGATACGAGAAGCATGTTATTTTAAAATTAGTTTGTTAAAGGCACAAAAATCTATAATCAAGAAAGAAAACTTCCAGCTAGAAGAAATACAAGAAAATACTATCTTCTAATACTGATTATTTTGCAATTTCTAATTGGTAAAAAAAACTTCAGACATCACCAAAGTCTCCGGCAGGAAGGACTTTGAAGGAGGAACAGGTCCAGATAGCTTGAATTTCAAACCTCTAAAGGTATGGTGAGAAAAAGCCATAAAAAGATTGGGGTTTTATATGTTTTAAATACCAGGCAGATTTCAATGGTGCAATAGCACCAGAATCATACCAGCATTTCAAATGGTCCGGCCAAATGTCCCAAATCAGTTGGCATCAAATTTGGACAATGTGTGCAATGCTACTACACAATTAAATTCAAAGTGCTAAAAAGGTAAAAATAAACTTAATGATGATCAACACAGGTTAAACAGCCCTGATTGCRTTTGATATTCTATGTCTGGATGAAAAAAACCTGCAGAACTGGCATATGCTTCATTTTATTATGAAATTGCTTTGGATGAGGAGCTTTATAAATGAGATCCAAAAAAGTTCTCTGCAGTGGATATGGTTGAGGGAGGGGAAGGTTATTACCGAGGTTCCCCGGTGGCCCAGGTTTGATGCTATTCCAGGTTTCCATTAACAGCCTGAGAGTGGAAATGGGGGCTGGCAGGACTCCCTCGGAGCGGGCACACACCGAGGGGATGCAGTCGTGCGCTGCGGTCTGCAGCCACCCYCCAGGATCCCATGGCTTTGCTCTTGGCCATGTCACGGTGACAGCTGTGCTTCCTTAGGTGTGCTTGCCCCRACAAGCCTTGCCTCATGGCTCTGGCCGGCCCCGAATGCAGTGAGCCCTCTCATCAGCAGTGCAAAGATGAAGGTGTAGAAGACAACCACAGAAACAACTTGAGGGGTGGAGAAAACGCACGGCACAGTGGTGGACTTAAACTCAGTAGGCTCTGGTGGTTATCTCCAGTTAGACAGGTGACTGAACTATAGCATCTCAATGTTTTCAAGAGAAAATGTTGGGTACTACAGTGCCTTTTAGTCTACCTGTGAAAAACATGGCAAAAGAAAATTGCTGGAAACAAAGGCCAGACAAATTAATCCCTGGAAAAATCTGCAGTTGTTCCCTATCCAGCAGTGGGAGATGATTCTGCTGGAGCAGAGTCTCAGAGGAAGCACCAAGTCCYTTTGGCCTCCTGACATCAACACGAAGTGGTAGGCGAGGACAAGCTGTGATGGCTGTACATGAGGAAGAGGCTGGGTGAAACTTAAGGATCCTGGCTGTATCAGATATCCAAGAAGATGATTTGGTCTCTTCTGGTCTTGCGGAGATTAACTCTGAAATTCAGACAACATGTCCTGGTCCCAGTTGGAGAAAAGGCAGTTCAATAGCTTGCTCGATATGCTGAGAAGTCAACCCAGTGCAGTGCAGGCTGCTGTTGTCTGCAGCACCTCCCCTCCAGGAGGAAGCTCTCTGTCTGGTTTCCGACTAGGACCTCAGCATAACGGTTAAAAACCAGTCCTGACTGAAAACACCCAAGTCTACTACCGACAGAGGGCATTGCTCTATTGGGAACCAAGTATTYCTCTAAAATAGCTCAACCCAATCCAAGGCTTCATCCCTTTTTGTTAAGCATTATTTCCTTCTTCCTGAATACTGGTAGTTATCCTCATCGAGGACCATCTCTGTGATCAGCATTAGTCACCAACCACTTCCACCATGGCCTTTTCCCAAAAAAACATGTTCTTTGTTCCAAAAAAAGTATTTCCCCCCTGCCCCCCAGTCTCAGAACACACAATTATTGAAAACTTGCCAGTAAAACAGAAAAAAAATAACAAAACCAAGACCATTGCCTGCAGACAGATCCAGCACTGAAAATTTCAGCCCAAGAGGGGCATGTTCCTACAGGTCAGGAGAGCATGAAACCATCCTCACACGATGCTAACCTCACATCGCTGTTGATATTTGGGCTGTCTTGCCTTGCATCCCTCTGGGGATGAGACATACTCCATTCTCCAGGTCTGCAGACTATCACACGGAGTTTCACAACAGCAACTACTTGCAGCCCATTTTTTGTTTACGTTACATTATCAGCTCAGAATTGTGCATGCCTGTTTTCCCCTGACAACAGTTGCTACTTGATTCCTGAGACCGGCTTGCTTTTTGCATTAGCCAAGCAAGGATCGACGTTGTGGAGATAGAGAAGTATTATCTTTTGATAAAATATACTTGGACCACCTTCAAAAGTTGAAGTAAAATTAACCCCACAACTTTGGATTCAAATTATTCATCTCGTTGATTGTTTTTTAATATGATTTTTTTTTTCTGGCATATTATAAAAAGCCTCTTTGCAGATATCTTCATTCACAGCACCCTAAAAATCCTGTGCATCCTGAACAGAAGTTCTGACTGGCTTTAATTCTTCAAAATAAAACAGAATTTAGAGATAGTCTTAAATGCTTAGCCAAGTTTACTTTAAAGGATGGCACTTTAAGTTTTTGTAAGACCTTATGAGAGAATTGACACAGAAATGGTAAAGAAGTTTGTTGAATGCTGGCTTTCTCTTAAGTGGACCAATGGACTCATGAGTTAACCAGTAAGAAGATGTATCCAATATTGCATGTCATYTTTAGTCTGTCTATTGATAAAGAGGTTTTTTTAGTCAAGTGCCCAGTACTTCTTAGCAGTGACAAGTTATTTCCATCCCTTCTGCTTCCTGGCTCCTATAAATCCAGAAAATGCAGATATTTGACAAATATTTCCAAAACACACTAAARTCTGAAAGCCTTTGATGTTTCTGTGTGAACATTTGGCTTACATTTCACCTCCACGTGCATCCTGGAGTGGGCTGGTTATTAAGGACTGTGGATCACAGGTCTGTAGCACTCGGCAGACTGAACAGGTAGYGACCTCCATCTGTTGTTAACTTCATGGAGGTCAAACACACACAAACCTCCTAATATCCTCCTGGATACTTGGGCTGACTATTCTTGATCACTCCATGCCTACCTCTCATCTTCTATTAATCAGCAGGAGGAGAAGGTGGTCACAGTCTGACCACACTTGTTCTGYGCAGTGTTTCTCAAGTGATAAACTGTTGCTGAACAAATACTCAAGGCATCCAAGTTTCAAAATGTAGATTCAGACATCTTATCTCTATTAATGGAGAAGTTTGTTCAATAGAGAACTCATCATACAGTTTCTCACAGCAATATTTCACCAGGTATCATCTTTTCATTTCCTCCAGAAAGCACTCCTGGCCAGTATAATCCAGCCTCAGGAAACACAAGAAGCTGCAATTAAATTCTCATTCATGGCCTTGCTCCAACTCTTCTCTCTAATTTATTGCCACCCTGGAGTCCTGTGCAGACTTCGCTCTCCGGACGCCCGCCTTCTGTTTGTCCCCCCGGTTTACAGGGGAGCAGCAGCTGCCCAAAGCCTCTCCTATTGCTCTGCCATCTGGTCAGAAAGATTTCGTCTGCAAACATGGGAATACCACTCCATGCCTTTGTTTCAACTTGGAGGAAAACAGTTTGCTTCTTTCGAAGCCTAATAAATGGATTTGGTTTTAGGTCTGCTAACTCTCATGGAGGAGRATTGAAGCTGCTCTACCCCGCTACAGAAAGGTTTTCCCTCCAGAGTCCCCTGATGCAAAGCACCTGACCACATCTCATGGCAACGGAGACAGGATGAGACGCTGGTACTATGTCCCAGAACAGGATGAGCAAGAGCACGGTCGAGCACCCTGTGGGAAATACAGAAACCAAGTGCTTCTTTGCTCATGCATAACCGTGCGTGGGTATTACTCATTTAGGGAAGAGTAATCCCAGTCTCATTTGAAAGCAATCCCCAAAAGAGGRCTCTCAAAGGACTCAGACCATGAAACCATGAGACCACAGCAATGGGGTTTAGCACTTACGACTGGAATGAGCAAAACAGATACAGTTAGATSCTGTACTCACAGTAGTTTTGTAGAAGTTCAGCAGGACACTAATAGATCATGAGATGGTATCCGCAGAGCAGCGTTGCGGATGCAACAACTGTGCCTGTGGTGCTGCTCTCGGTAGCTGTCCTGGATGTTTGTGCCCCAGCACAGCAGGTAACCTGGTTGCTGCAAGGTCAGGTCATCCCAGGGAACACAGGACAACCGGGGTCTTGGAAAGAAGGGTTTATATGATGTACTCCAGCCATATCCTAAATAAACAAGCCACTTGAACTTTTAGCTTAATTACACATGGCATACTATATCAAACCAGGAAATAATAARTCTTAGTTTTAAACTTTTCCAAGTCAGAAGATACCAACTTCAGAATCGAGCTACAGTTTCCTTCCTTCCCATCATTTCATTGCTATAGACCGCATTAAGCTGCTTTTGTATTTGCCTCTGTTGAGCAAGTGCAGCAGAAGCAGTTCCACTAGTGGACACCTCCACCTCCCCATCCCGTCAGCTCTGGTTCAGAGATGAAGTTCAACATATACCCAAGGTGTTTCAAACCCTGACTACACACCAAAGTCATACAAGCTGCAATACTGGAGGTCCAAATCGTTGCTAGCAGAATGTTACCAGCCTTTTTGCATGCTAGCTACAGGACTAACTCCTGTCCAAACCTAAACAGCCTCGCTTTTAATAACCTAAACCCCACCCAACTCCTCCAGTATCACATTAATCACATAAATCAATTCTACATCTCAGATTGTCCTGGATGCATAGAAACATTTTTTTATCATCCCATTTTGCTGGCCTACCCCATTATCCCTGTAACACTCGGCACCAAGTATGCTCTCCTCCCAACGTCACACATGTGACTGCTCAGTGCACGCCATGAAATATTAAAGGAGAATACCAAGATGATTTCAGGGATCTAGAAARCCCCATAAGTAAGGAGGCTGCCACATCAGAGCTGTTTTCTCAGCCCGAGACTTGCAGAGCTCCATCTTGGTTCTTACGGAGAAGTTTTAAAGAGTCATCTTTTCCTGGTAATTACTGAGAGGTTTTGTGTTCCTGTAAGCAAAGCCGATCTTTGCAGAAATACACATGCTTTAATGCTGAAATACATTTGGAAACTATTATTGTTGTTCCACCAAACAATAGATCCCTTGAGAAGCAAAACAACATTTTCTATTTACACATCTGTACAAACTGCTGTTTAGCGAGGGAAAGGCTGATTTTCTTGACACAAAGGAGAATTGGTTAGTGCTCTTACTAACCCAAACGGTACATCATTAGAGATTAATTTGTGCTACAAAGAAAAAAGCAGCATTTGGCCCTTCATCAGAGTAAGAGTTAGACCCATCTTTATTCTTGATGCAAGACTCCTTCAGCAGCCCCATCGATCCTCTCCAGACCTTTGTGCTCTTATTTTGTATTACAGATCCTTGGAAGCACAGAAGCTGCAGGCTCCACAAAACGAAGCTGGGAAGGGGCAAGCCCAAGGGCTGAGGGAAGAGGGCTGCGATGGCGCTGCGTGGATCCCACCAGCGGGGAGACTGCTGTAAGGCCCCCTCGCTGCCGGCGAGGGCGGAGGGGGGACTGCTGCAAGGAAGGGGGGACAACACTTCCACTAAAGGCCATCCACGTGTCCCAGGAGGACAGGCCAGCCTTGTTGATGAGCCATTCCTGTGCCACTGCAGACTAGGCAAGTGGTCAACATGCTGCAGTTCATGACAATCCAGCGCTCCCTGCAGGGACCTGCTCTTCCTCCTTCCCCACTGGGAGCATCTCCAGCTCTACCATTACAGAGCTTTCTAGAAGCAAGGCCTGCTGAAGCTCTAGCAGATGCTTTTCTGGTGCCACACAGGTCATGTGTGCAAGATTCAACACACGATAGATCTGCATGGGACGTGCATCAGGAAGAACCTTACAGGGTGAATTTAAAACATGTTTACACTGTCTCAAGCACATTGTTAATGCTGAATAAAGAATGGTTTTAAGTCAAGCTTGAACTAAGGCCAGACATCTACCTGGTTTTAGCTYAATAACAAAGAAGAGGTCTACAGAGAGGCATACAGCATAGCTGGRAAGGTCCTGGTGAGAAACCCAAGATGAGCCCTCACACCCTGCTACAGCCCATCCTCATCTCCCACCACCTTCAGCACCTACCTGGTAGTCTGTAGTCCCACACCCCCATGTGCTGCCCATGCTGACATGAACCATATAACCATCAAAGCACCCACAGCCCAGGCCAGCCTGCCTGCTCCCACAGCACCTCCTGCCCACACTCCTTTTATAGCCTCCTGGAGGAAAACAGTTAATTCTCCACAGCTGGCCAGGCTGCTCTACAGATTTACACTCAGGAGAAGCTCCTTCTCCTGCTAGGACCTCATTGCCTTCCTCTGTGGCAGGCTGCAGCATTCCTACCTTCCCTTGCTGGGACAGATARGTCATGTTTACCCGTGTCACATGCAGTTTTTCAAGCACGTTGCTCCTCAGCCACCTACAGGTAAGTAGAGTGTCTGTGTCTTCATAGTGCAGGTAGGTTTTCTGTTTGGAGAAAGCAAYCTTTGCTTGAAGGGCTTGCCTATCCACTGCAGATAAAAAGTTTGTARTCAGTGTTCTGTCTCTGTGTTGTATTTTAATTCCATTTTAATTCAGTTTTTATAAAAGCACTATTCAAACATGGAGTTGCATTACTTATTTTTGAGAAGTTAGCAAGTCGTATTTCTGGAGCACATTCTTCAGCCCTTTCTCCAAAAGGAACTTACATAAGCTTCTAGATTTCTGTATTGCTGTGCAACTGGAAGAGACAGTGCCTCTTTTGAGGGGTGTTTCTCTGACAGTTCTGAGTTATTGCGGTCTCATTCACATTCTTCTCTAGCTGTGCTGTTCATAAAGGTGCAGATATGACATTATWTCACAGAAATTCATTGGGTAACTGAATAGTATCAGAGCATTGTAAATAAAGGTATGTATTTGACTTTCAAAACAAGTTTCAAATGCACTGTATTCCTATACATCCTATCTTTCTTTTTCATATTTATGTCTTTTCCTTTGCATTTTCTGTTTGAATTATTATTGTRTCTGAGACATGATTTACATTTAGTATAGCTCAGAACAACAAAATGAAACATTACATTATACAAGGCTAATCTTTCCTTATACAAATCTAATTCCAAAGAGTAGTGTGTATTCACTGATTTAATAYGATCTAGGAAGGCAGATTGTTATGTTTAAACAAGTCCCAGATAGGAATTTGTTATAGGTGACAATCCCTAAGCTGTTACACATACACTTGAAACACGTTCCTAATGATAGCATTATGATCATGAAATGATGGTTAAAGAGCAGATGACATTCTGTTGACTGTGTTTTATGTTCTCTGGAATAATAGGACTTTAATGATAGGAAAATAACATAAAGAATTTCACCTACTTATCCGTCTCTTGTGCTACCACATGCTGAAAAAATAGATACATAAAAAGATTATAACTAAAACCACCCTCCTCTAACCAAAATATAGKTTTTGAAATATGTAAGGGAAATCCTATTGATTTGGGAAATTATAGAAATAAAGTTAAATTGGGGAAAGGCGGAAACCATACAGTGGGGTAATAGGATCATACTGAAATGCACTTCTGAGCAGGATGCCAAGCGTAAATGAGGGGGGTGGGAAGGTGGCTCCCGCAGCRGGTCGTTAGCACGTTAACTTCTTGCGCAAGGAGAGCGGTGAGACTCACTGCCCCCACCCGGGGCCCTCTCAAGGCTCCACCATAACCGCGGCTGGGGGGACTCCTCAGGTCAGGCTTTGACCCCGCAGGGCAATTTCTGCCTCAAGCCCTGCAGGCGCCTCGGGACCCTTTGCAGAAAAACCCACGGGCAGAGGAGCTGGGCCGTTCGCCGGGGTGAATCCCGTCGTGAGCAAACCTGCCGCGGAGGCTGTCACCGGGGCCGGCTCGGAGGGTTAGCCAGGCTCCGCTGAAGTCTCGGTGCACGGAGGGACCAGGGCCGGTGCCCGCAGCCGCCCCGTGCGCCAGCTCCGCGCTGCGGTCGCCTTCTGTGGCGTTCTCTGGTGCGGCGCGTGTTGCGGCTGAACAACAGTCGGGTTTTCTTGCAGGAAAGCTGGAGAATCAGAAAAAGGGAAACTTCTGCCCGGTTTCTCTTATTCAGATATGTTTGGTGGGTTTTTTTTCCCACTCAGCCATTTGGCTGGGAAAGGGAAGTGGAGGGAACTTGCCTTCATTTCCAGTAAGACCCAGTTCCCCAGTCTGGTGGGTTGCTCAGCATTATCCAGGACGTCGGGGCTTCAGCCAGCGGCAGGTTCAAGCTCCTGGTGCTCCTGCAGCCCACCCGCTCTGGGACGGGCACAGTCCCACGGCTCCTGCGGACGGACCCGGGGGGTGCTGCTTCTCCTSTGGGGTTGGCAGCGATGGAGAATCCCTCAGGTCTTGCGACCTGTCCGAGCTACCCACGCAAACGTGTGTGGGCAGGGCACGGGTCTGGTGGGTGCTCCACGCTGCTTCGCATCACGGTGTGGTCCAACCAGCAACATGTCTGTTCTGAAAATTGTTAATGATCCTAAATTAGACAACCTGGCAACAGTCAAAACTGGAACGTAAATTTGGGTGTATAAAACTTGAGTGATTTTGGTTGGGGTCTAAATGTTGATGCTGTGGYCTGTCTTTAAATACGCTGTAATAGAAACGGACAGTTTTCTTTCCCAGAGGAGCTCTAAGCTGAATTGGCAAATGAGCTAAAGTAAGGGTGGATGTGTGTTTTTAAAAAACAGCTTTATCTGAAATTAACTGCACGCACCAGAGTATCTTTTGATATTGCTGCCCTGCCATAGTGCATGTGCGCTGGGGAGCGAGGAAGGGACGCCCTGGACCTTCGCTCCGAACCCTGCGAGCTTTGTGTCGTCGAAATCCCACCCAGGATCTGGCATCGATATGACTTTCCCATCATATATTCTGAAATTGCAGTGTCGGGATGACAAAGCACTGACAATCTTAAAGTCAGGCCGTGGCTAGCCTACCCTTCAACATTAAAATGGATGAAATGGAAGTCAATTTTTCAGCTTCCAAAGAGCCTGTGGTAGGGGAAAAACGTCTCCACTCTACTTGACTCTTCTTATCTGCTTTTTCATTCCCGGCATGGCTGGAGGATTTAACATGTTTCTTGCTATCGCTGAGTGCTCTGCAGGAAAGCAGCCAGCGCTGAGCGCAGGCAGTGTGCGCGGCACGGCACGTGCCGTGGCAGGGAGCACCCTCCGGCCCCGGGACCCCTGCCCGGTGCTGCTCCACCGATGTCGCTGCTCTCTCCGTGGTGAGMAAAGGAGGCAGATACTTGCTAATTCTGACTACGTCTCCCTAAATGCTGCATGTGCTATGGTCACTGCCCGGCGGTCAGGGYTCCCCATGGCCAGTGCACAGCGGATTTGCTGGTGGTGATGTTACCCATTTGCRTTGGAGAGGCGGCAGCAGCTACCGGCGAGCTCAGCGTGGTGCGGCACAAATATTTGGCAAGGTGAAACCTGTGTCTTGAGGAATTAATAGTCTAAAAAGTAACACTAACCAAAACGTGAAGAACGGCAAGGCACTGCAACTGCAGGTTTTTTTTTTTTTAAGGGCCGTAACCAAGAGCACCGCACAGGACAGTTGCATGCTTTGGGTTGTGGGGCACTGGCAAACTGTGGCAGAAATGAGTCCAGACAGCCCAAATCCCAGATTGCGCCTTTACCACGGCACCACTTGCTCCTAGTGACTGGGATAAAATACTTACCTTTCATTCTTGCACAAACCACTGTATGATAATATTAATACTTGCTTTTCTTTTCTTCCATTGAAAGTGGTGTGATACCAAGGAAAATCAGGTCCAAATCTTTGTGTTGTGTCCCCTTGTTCATTCCTTCTTTCATTAACAAAATGAGCAGTGTCTTAACCTCAGAGTCCTTCACTGGCTGGACTCACTTCTAAATGCTGAGGAATCCACTGTACAGAGTGGACAGACACTGAACTGGCACGGCTCAGGGCAGGGAAACTTTGAAAATGGAGAACTGAGATGGTGATGGAAGAGGAAGCTTTTGGTAAGCCACAGAAGGTGGGTGCCTGACCAATATCCTGCTGTACCAACGTCCTGGCTCCATCGTACGCATCCCTGTTGATCACTAGCCCTGAAGTATCAGGGGAAAAGTAACAGGCAACCTGAAACCACTTTGAAATATGGTAAAAGTATCTGAAATGTGTGACCGGTGATTCTGTGCTCACCTCGTGCCTTTGTGTGGTACCCACTTTCTGTGGAAACCAGGAAACTCAACTGTGGGCTTCCCAGGCAGGTGCGTATCACTTAGTTGACCTGAATTCAACCTGGAACTGTTGCATTTGATTTGCATGCTCTTGTAGATGTGTGCTGTGTATATCAATGACACAGAAAAAGTGGGACAAATTACATCTCTTGTTAAAAATGGATGGGAGGCTCGTGCGTGCTCTCAGCTGCCCGCAGATCTGCTCATTGATGAGCGTTGTGTGTGTCGCAACAAAAGGACGGCCAATGAGATGCACCAATGGTGTGGCATTAGCGCACAATAGCCGTGCGTGTCAGCATTGTGTTACAAACCAGGAGACGGTGCCTTCATTGTCTCCTTTTCCTTTGTTACTGGAGTCATCCCTTTGTTTTTGTTCCATTCCCAGGCTTTTGCTCATTTTGGTTAATGATATCATGCTATGATACTACAAAGCTGGAAATGTTTTATTATCAACCAATCATTTTTCAAGGGCTTACTTTTACTGAGAATTAGCTCATTAGATTTGAAGAGCAGCCCAGTAAATGCACATTTGAAAGCAGAAGAAAGAAGGTCTGCCGAAGTTGTTATTAACCCATTACGTTGCGGCACGTGCAGCCTTGAAGGGGCAGCTCCCCCAGCGAGGGGTTCGCAAACCAAAGACTCAGAGTTAAGGGCAGAAATCCAGGCGGCTTCTCTGGATCRGGAATGGGAGTCATGATAGACAACACCAACTATGGGTCTGCCTCAGTTGTGATTCCATTGAAAGGTATGACCAGAATGTAACGATGCTCAAAAACAACATTTGTGTTCCATGGGTAGTTTTAATTCAGTTGTATTTTCTAAATTTCTGTTATTGCTGCTAGACGTCAAATGTACATAAATAAGCAGCAAAAACCTAAAATGTTTTGCACTGCAGAGTTACTATTTTTTTTATTGATGATATTTTTTACCCATGCAGTTAATAAAATTTTGTGGCAAATTGATACACTCTAGCAAAACCAAATATTTCAGATCATACATTTTTGTTCATGCCAAAAGCCCTTTGTTCATTGAAAAAGCACTTAATGGAAATATTTTAATCAGAGCTTTAAAATATCAGATGTCTTCAATGAAAGGTCAGGCCTCCAGAGCAGAACAGGAAGCAAATAGCTCAGGAGGGTTAATTAGCAACAAAAGACTAAACAAAAGCCGGGAGTTTGAAAGAGAGTCTCCGAAGGAGAAAAGGCACTTAAGATACATTAATGGGTTTTGAAAAAGAGGATGGACTTTTTGCATAGTAAAATCCCTGATGCACCGAGATGAAGTTCCAGCTCATGCTACGTTGCACGTTATTTAATGTAAATATGGGTTTGTGTTTACTAGGCTACTTATGCTGTTATGGTTTTTAACAGGCTCCTCGGCGAGCCACCTGAACCGTCCCAGGATGGCTTGGCAAGGCGGCTGCCGCGCGCCCCGTCCCGCCGGGGGGCGGGATGCGGTGCCGGGGRGCRGGATGCGGTGCCGGGSRGCGGGATGCRGTGCCRGGCGGMGGGATGCGGTGCCRGGGAGCGGGATGCGGTGCCGGGCGGCGGGATGYGGTGCCGGGCAGTGCGGTGGCAGGGGGGCGAGGAGCATCTCACAGCCGCGGGACAGGCGCTGCCCCGCCATGGAGCACTGCCATGGCCGTGGAGCCTCCCTGCTCCGGGAGTCCCGGAGGAGAAGGCAACCCTGGGAAGCTGCCATGGCCGCAGAGCACGAGGCACGCTGCAGAGCAGGGCTGTGCTCTGTCCCCCGCCAAGGCACGAGTACCAGACCGCGCAGGGAGGACCGCGGCTGGGAAGGGATGCCGTCGCCCACCGAGGTACAGCTGACACCTCTCACTCATCAGCCCCTGTCAAAAGTGTGCTTGTGGAGGCCTTGTAGGGAAATAATTAAACTGAGAATTTCTTCAGATCCCCACCTTCTGTAGAAATCAGCAGGTCACAAGAGTGCTGAATCTATTAAATATTTTGTCTGTGAACTTTTTCAAAGATCCTAAGTAACGTGAAGAATAGGCTTACCCGGCGGTGTCCATGATAATGGGCACAGAAGCCGCCAGCAGCATCTGAGCAGTGTGCACGGGAACTGGGATGTAATATCAGGCTTTCAAGTAAGAACAAACCTGCCATAGATATGTCTTACGTTCCTGATACTCTCATACTGTACATCCAATTAACCTTTATTTACTGAGGAGTGATGACACTCTAATTTGATTGGCAGCGCTGGTCCCGGCGCCAGTGGCTGGAGTTCAGAAACTCTGCTGGAAAATCATGCTTTATTAATACATCATTAAGCACTTTAAATGGATTCCAATGGTGTATGTCTAAGGAAGGAGATAATTCAGCATTTGTTAGTTACTGACAGAATACAGAATTGGAATTTATAGTGCAAGTCTTAATGTCAGAAAACCTAATGTGCCAGGAATTGAATTACAGTATCATTTTGTAGCCTGCACGTCAACTGCTCCTTTAGCAGGAGGACCGGTGAATGCTAACGACGACGCTCCTCTACTCAGAGGTAGGAACGCCGTAATACAGTTACACCGACGAGACAAATCTGAATACAGACAGAGCAGCAATTCGATGTATTTGTGATGTGTATATGATGAGCATTTAGTCCACACCAGCTTTAACTGAATGACGTCCTTTAGAGGAAAAACATATCGTTAGCATTATCTTTTCTTTAATGAGTGTTCAGGCTTTTCCAGCCTGAATCAGCATTTCCAACTTACAGTGAATTTTATATATATATCTATATCCATACATAATTTAAGCAGCRAAAGGATGGGTGTACTCCACATGATGCAACTTATGCTTACAGCATATCAATGACTAGAAGATATAGAACAGCTTCCTGACCAGAGATGCTCTACATCTTCACTCTTTCTTTTTTGTGAACTCTACGGAGACTTCTCTTCCCACATCCCTTCTCCTCTTTAATSTCCATCCAGAAAGCATACAGGGCAAATAAAATGAGATTATTCTGCTTTAACATAGAGACCACTATATTGACTATTTGTTTGTCAAAAGAAACTTCTGTCTAAAATCAAAAGGAAATCAAAAGCAATTTCTGTCTAAAACTGGTGGGCACGGCTATGACTGACATGCCATTCATGAATAAATGAATTCAGTGCTCTGCTATACGGAAGTGTGTAGGGTTTCTCTCGAGAACACGTTTCATGGGCACTAATGCGATTATTTGTGGAAGGCTGCTGAAGCGCGCCGAGGTACGGAGCGGGTGGGAGGTGGTGGGGAGGTCGCTGCCCCGGTCAGCCTCCACTCCAGCAGCACAGCAGCTGCAGCGCGATGCAAATGCTGGAGACCCCGTCCTGCCCGAGAGCACTGCTTTGAAAGCAGAAMTTACAGGCACAGGGGGTTCAGACAGTAAAGAGGTAGAAACGGCAGAGGTGTTGCACTAAGGTGAGCGGAAGAAACCCGAAGGAAAGAAAGAAATGACAGACACAAAGAGAGGGAACAAAAGGATGAAACGAAGAGAAAAGTCATCTTGACTGTACAAAAGGAATTGCAATCATGCAAAAATGGCAACTGAACAGCAGGTTGTTATGTGGGGGCAATGGACTGACCACCAAGGAGTAGAAAACTCATGTGACAAATTATTCCGCTTTTTTTTAAATTAAACATTTCTGCCACAGCTTCTAAAACAACCCATCCTCCCCCCTGATGCCACCTGAATCTCTGGATGCTGGCAGGCTGCCCGGTCAGGTACGCTCGGGTGCTCRGCATCTAAGAACTGAGCCTCCCCAAGGCCACCGCTCAAAGCACTGAAAACTCGGCCGGAGTTTTCTCTTACAAAATCTTACAAAAATATTACTTTTTACAGTTTATGGCAGAAACGTTAACTCTGAGCTGGGCACAGCTTTGCACTGGTTAATACATTCACCAGAGATGAGGTCTAATATGAGTCTTATCAGGGGGACATTATAAGTAAGGGATACCCCAAACTGCCTGATGAATTTATGTGTTTTCCAAATTTTCACGCTGAAGTGAGTCTATCCTCCACCCCAAGCCATCGACGTTGCAGATGCTGCATTGCCCGTCCTCCCGGAAGAGCTTTGCTGCTGTTAATCCTTAGCCTGCTGTTTGGAGAATAAAAGCGGAGCCTCAGTGAGCAGAATTATCTTAATGGGTTCAGAGTCCACAAGTAGCTTGTGGAAAATCAGAAGTTCCTTTCTTCCCTCCCTTGTAGAGAGGACTTCACCGGATTATTGGAAGAATGAGCAAAACAAACTTGGATAACAGAATGAGGAGGAGGAGTGTGAAATGAGCAGTAGGAAACCCATCAGATAGCTGAGGGAAGAAAGCRAACATGGGAGATAAAGGGGAAAGCACCTATTTAGGTGTGTGCAATTATTTCCTCGCTTCAGGAACAGGGCCTGGTCTATTTATCTGCAAAAGCAATTCACAGAAACATTGTTATTGCAACTCTCTTCATAAAAAAGAAAATAATTGGAGGAGATAATTTTTTACCTTGAGGGGAAAGAGGTACCGGAGGGCCCGCGCAGCAGTATTTAGCAAATGCGCTTGGCCGGTGTGGTAGAACGCAAAGGGCTGCAAGGCGGCGGGGAAAAGCCCCCACAGCGGCCGGTGCTCACGGGCGAGAAACACGGATAACGCYGCGGGCCGGTGTCCCGCCACGTCGGCTGGGCTTCGGGAGGTTGTGGGGTGGTGTCTGAAGGGAAGGGTTTGTTACCTCTGCAGCCCAAATATTGCTGGAGGGATCGCGTAGATTAAGGCAAATGGTAGAATCGGCAGTGATGAACCGCAGTGGGAACAAGGGGAAAAAAGGCAAATTCAAATGTGTACAGGGATAAGCGGAACCTGTGGCAGGGCTGCTGCCTTAATCGGGCAAGACTTTTATCACCCACGTGTTTGCCAGGCTGGTGCTGCAGAGCCAGGGAGCAGCGTGTGAACAGAAGTCCCTGAGTAATTAGGGACAGGAACAAAAGCTGACACCGCAAGGGAATTGAGTGCGATGATTGAATGATCTTGTGACTGATCTCTCATTTACAAAGACAAAACAGCCCGGGCACACGCTCGGGGTGAAACCCCTTCGGCAGGACGGGACGGGGCAAGGCGCGGGAGCCAGGCACAGCCGCTGCAGCCACACCGCACCGCGCAGGGCACCGGAGCTGCAGGAGCAGCAGGCAGGCTGCGAATCTCCTGGCAACCCCATCCACACCAGCATCCCCGCTCACATCACCATCCCCATCCACACCAGCATCCCCATCTGCACCAGCATCCCCGCTCACATCACCATCCCCACCACACCAGCATCCCCATCCGCACCAGCATCCCCACTCACATCACCATCCCCATCCACACCAGCATCCCCATCCGCACCAGCATCCCCGCTCACATCACCATCCCCACCATGCCAGCATCCCCGTCCACACAGCACCCATGCTCACACCACCATCCCCGCTCACACCAGCATCCCCGCCCACACCAGCATCCCTGCTCACACCTACGCCGGGGGCTCAGGGGCATGAGCATCGTGCCAACAGCCAGTCTCTGGCTGGTGAGGAGCCGGGGTAGGGCTGTGAAAGGGATCAAACTCCCAGAGGCATCGCGGGAAATCCTGTCTCCGGCGAACGGCGGCACCTTCTGCGGGTGTCCGGATTTCCTCTCCCTTCCCACGCGCTGCTCCTGCAGCTGGGCCGGCGCAGGGCTCTCCTGTCTCACCGTGCAGCTGCAGCCCGGCGCGTGGAGCGTGGGACGGGGTGTGCGCGTGTCTCCGTGGCCGTGCCGCTGCCGCTGGCAGCGCTGCCTCTTGCCGCCTGGCTCTGGCAGGAGCGGTGCACGGGYGCTTCCGCAGCCGCAGCAGAGCTGCCCGCCCCGCGCTGACCACCGCTCCCACGGGCACGCACCGTCCCGAAGCCGACCGTCCCCGTTCGGGCCCTGGGCCGGGGGCTCTTCCCTGCTCCCGGTGCCACGGCAGCGTGACTGGGGGGCCGGCCCCCACCTCACGGCATCGGCAGACGGGCTTTGCCGGGGGCCCCTGYGCTGATTATCTTCACCTCACTGCAAAGAGCCAGGGTCATCCCCTCCGGCTAGATCTCACCACCGACTTTGGGATTTTCCAGAACAGTCTCATTTAATCTCAAATAGCATCACTCCATTGCCCTGTTATTACTGCCTGTGAAAATTGGATCCAGACGAGCTCAGGGTGACACTGAAGTCCTGACTTGGCGCAGTCAGATGCAGAGATAATATACTGCCGCGGGTCCTTCAAAGGAGCAGCACTCCAAAGGAGATGTCTTTTCTCCAGCAAAATATCGACGCCGCTCCATTGAAATGGAGCTATGAGCTAGTGGATGTTTTTCTACACAATGTGTCCTCGAAATTAGCTGCAAGAGGACAGGGCTGAGCATGTGTTTTGCTTCTGAATAGTTGCATAGTTTGCCGTGCATGTACCAGCAATTACAGTTTCCTGTATCTCTGTTGTAAGTCCCTCTCTTCCCCTTCTTAATTTATTACTCAAGTCTTGGGTAGCTCATCTAGGCCCTTCGTTTTCCCACAGGTTTGGACCCTTTAGGGAGCGCTGGGCGTAGCGGCCGCTCTGCTCACCGACGCTTCTCGTGGGGAAGGTGGTGCAGAACTGCAGGCACAGATGATGCCGGGTTCATGCAAGGAAGCTGCTCGCTGGCGCACAGAGAGCAACCGATAAAGTTTGATGAATGTGAGAGTCAGATGATGTCAAATCCTGCGCTCACACTGTCTGAAAGGACAGTCGCAACCACACCATCGGAGCGGTGCCTGGAGCATTGCTTGTCCGTAGCCCAACCCGGAGGGCGTTGGCAGCTGGGACCGCAGAGCTGCTGCCCTGGGCAGGAGCCTGGGCACAGGGTTTCAAAGATATTTAGATGTGCAAAGGTGCATACACTAGTCAGTGGGATGTTCAGAAATGCAGTTCAAGCAGAGTGTCAGTTATTTCAATGGGCATTAGCTGGTCTTTTTCATTTCTTGGTTTGCTTTTAATGCCCCTGAGTGGTGTGCTATACTGTTTTGCTGGTAAGCGTTACAGGAAGCACGTCCCTAACTGACCAGGGTAACATTTTGAGGGTGGCTAAGTGCCTTAGGAGCCAAAGTCTCATTTGCAAGACATTCAGTCATTTAGCAGTTTAACCCTCCCTGAACAGCAGCAGACTGTACCCMTTTAGGAACCGGAGTCCCGCTGATTTTCAGAGGTATTGGCTGTGTTTACTCTGCTGTGCACACTTTTCCCCAGGGTTGTATGCCGGTGCTGTGTATATTTGCAGTCCTGAAGCCAAATTAGCTGTCTGTCTGCTCAAGAGGGACATGGGACAAGAGCAGAGCAGCGCTGCTCCCCTTCCCAGTCTGGCACTGGGACTTAGCCCCTTCCCCACCTCTCTGCGGGTGAGCACCACTGCCCATCGCCCCTGCGGCACCGCGGGTCCTCTGCAGACTGCCAGGTCCTCTGTAGACTGCCATTGACCTACGCTTCTTTGTACGACGGGGCTTGTGCTACTGCTCGCTTACTTCTAGCTTTTTAAAGGCATCTGCATGCCCCGAGGCAAACATCTAATGGGTCTTTCAGTGGCAGCCACCTGCAGCCCTGCTCACCTGGGTGGCACTGGTGAGGAGACAGATGGATAGTGCACGTCTGCCCGCTGCTTTAGGTGTGTACCTGCTCCCTCATCTCTCTTGTCTTTGGAAACTTTCAAAACAACAACGGCAAATATCAAAGAGCTTCAAAAAGGCAAAAGTGCAGATCAGCAGGTGCAGAGGACCTGTCACCTTCCCTCCCACCGGCTGACCTGGYACAGTCACTTTGCTCATGAAGTGGTAACTCCATGTGAGCATCTTATCAGCTACATGCACTTCTTACTCAAACAAATGAAGTCTGAATCTGAAAGCAATGGAGACAGTAGTGCAGTAACCCTGGCAAGCGATATGGCTTTTAAGCTGCCATAGACTCTGGAGTCAGTGAATCGTTTGACAAGGACTGACACAGCCTGGTACGGAGCGCAGGATAGAAACCCCAGCGTGGGGGGGAGCGGACGTCAGTCAGGGAGAGCACTGCGGGCCCTGCCATCCCTTCACCCTGCTGGGCGTTTTCCCCCTTGCTGCTGGTCCAACTCACGCCGGTGAATCTCTCCGGGGTGGGCACGAGTCCGTGGTGGGGGCTGAGGAAAGGTGGGTCTGGATGCACGAGGGCTGGCGCACAGAAACCTGCAGCAGCGGCTCGGCACCGCCTGCGGTGCAGTCCGTGCTGGGACGCAGCGGGTGAGGCACAACCGCCGTGTCCGTCTCAGTCGGGCTGCCTTCCTCYTCCTTGTCCCTACAGGTGAGGGTGACGTGCGTGCTGTTTGTGCATTAAGGAAAAGGATACTGGTATCAATATTCATGTTCTGGTTTAATTTTAAACCCCAGGAAGGCTACAGAAAGTGTTGGTAATGTAATTCTAGGTAGGAAATGGGTATGAGTAAGAACACACACTCCCTTGGGACTTTTCTAATCTTCTCAGGCAAATAAACAAATGAACTCCACATGCAAAAAAAAAAAAAAATCCTGCATTAAAAGTAAAAACCTTGAGGCGTAGCTAGAGAAGCTGTATTTGTGCAGGGGAAATATCCTGCAGTGGTGATAWCGAGGACTGTTCCCTTGCGGAGGGGTGCAAACCAGAAAGGCAGTGGAAGGTCTCCCCGGCCCCACGTGCCAGGGAGATGGTGTGGGCCATCCCCCCTGCAAGGTGCCCCRGGAATCTCTCGTACTACTGGTACCATCACGGTGTCTGGCCTGGCAGCCCCGACGTTTTGCCCTTGTAACGTGCCCCCGTAGCAGCCCCCCGGCCCTGGGGAACCGCACCGCGGCACCCGCCTCCGGCCAGCCCTGGCGCAGGGGGCTTGTGCTGAGCACCCCCACGCAGGAGCTGTCCCAGCCGTGCTGCGACCCGCTGGGCCGCCGGCAAAACGGAGCATTTCACTGCTGTCAGAATGAAGCTCGAAAACATCTCAATTACCCGGCTGCCCTTTCCACGGGGCGATCAGAAAGGGAGGCAGTGCCGACGGCTGCAGCCTGCACCGCCGTAGCAGCGTGCCGTCACGAGCGACTCCGTCATCTGTGGGGTCCCTGATGTAGAACACAGAAGCGGCACATGCAATTAGATGCTCCGAGCCTTACAGCAAGCGTGCGGATCAACGTGACATGTGCCACGCTCGGAAAAGGACAGCTTGGGTCAGTGCACAGGCTCCAAAGGGGACACAGCGACGTCGAAAGGCAGACCTTTCCTTTTATCYGGCTGCTCCTAACTAGTTTTTCTCTTCACAGTCTCTCTCATTATGGCACTGATGAGACTGAGAACATTAGGCTGAATGCTGACRAGCACGCAGCAATCTCATGGCTTAGGAGAATTATAACAATGAGACATTTTTTTTCTTCCAGTGCTGGAAGGTGTCCTACGTCTGTCTTTGCCCAGTAATGAATTAAGGTACCAAACTGGGCTCCCTTCTCCCAAGCAATGACCAAGAAACTTCCCTCCTGTCTGTACTTCTTCCTCTTTCACATTTGTGCTCACTTCCCAGTAAGCACAAATACTTGTTATAACAGTGGTGACTCAAATGTGCCAAAACCTGTCCTTTGTCTTCTGATTCCTCATCATTCATTAGCAGTGTCTGCAGATTTGTCTTTGGAGTCCTCTACTCTTCTTTTATTCTTTGTATTTAACGAGGCGCAGAGAACTGTGCAATAAAGGCTCATCAGAGCTGTCATTTATCTATGTTTAACTGTCTTTGTTATACATTAGTAATAAATGTCCTAAAGCCTTCTGTATATGGATACATTTCTCCTCATTATTTCATGTTGTTTTCTCCAGAAATTGATTCACATACTCTTTTTTCYGGTCTTCCTGCTCTGGTCTTTGACTCAGAGAGCTGCTGTGTGAGCTGTGCTGCCGTCACGAGACGGGACCCACAGTTTCATCCAGCCCTTCCTGGAGAGTAGAGCACGGGCAGGGAGCTGCAGTTCCCCGTGCCCCAGCCCCTAGGCAAACCTCGCATCAGGATGAAAGGACGGGGCCCGGGGAGCTGGAGCACCCCGTCTTTCCCACCAGCCTTGCCCCAGGAGCRGGTGAAGTGCCCCGGCCAGACGCCAGCCGGGGGGTCCCGTGGGCAGGGGGGCTGCGAGCACTCCTCCGCACCRTACCCTGCTCCCGCGCCCAGGCACGCAGCGACAAGCGCCGCGGGAACAGCATCAGCAGGGGGGTAGATCAGGGAAAAAAGCCGGATAGCCAGTTTTTCTCTGTTTATCTCCTTTATCAAGGCAATGCCCAGCTTTCTGGCACGGAAGGGAGGAAAAAAAGGCATTGCAACGTGCACGGGACAGAAAATGCCGGGGAGACTTTTCTGCAGGACTGGAAGGGAGCAGCAGACTCCGTAAGGAAAAGTCTCCTGCCCTGGATGGGGAGGGTGGCCGGTGGAAGAGCTGYGGGGTCAGCTTGTCCCTTGAGACAAGAGAGCCAGTAAAGCCCGTGGCCGCCGTGGGATGCTGCGGACGGCGGCTACGAAGCACCGACACCTCTGGGTCTGTGCCGCCAGGCATGACTCGTGGCTGTTTGTGCTTCCGCAGCGAGGAGCACAAAGTGTCCTGGCCCGGTTCTCCTCCTGTCCCACCACCTCTTCCCGCTGCCTTGCCAGGGATCCATCCCTGCCAGCAGGGAGGGAGCCGCAGCCCGGGGCTCGCGGGAGGCAGGGAAATGAGAGTCCTCATTACCCCAAGCAAAGGCTGTGAATTAGTTTCACACTGCCCCAARTTCTCACCACTTTTCCTGCATTAATTGTAATTATATCAATTAGTTATATTTACTCATTAATTACAGCAGCTATTCAGTGTTTATTTTTAGCACGGACAAATGAGGAGCAGCCTAATTTCATACAGCTATGGCACTAACGACAGACTCGGAGCGGGGCTGATCCCTCCCGTGGCACCGGCACAAAGCCTCGCTGCAGGAGCAGGCACCGCGGCAGCACCGCCATGCGCCAGGGCCAGTGCCGGGGCCGTGCCGGGGCCGTGCCGGGTCTCCCACGGCAGGACAGGACTCTGTCCCCAAAAGGGAAAGCACCAGGGCCCCCAGCCCTCCTGGCCAGACACCTCAAGATGGAAACACCGACATTTTTGAAGAGTTTCTCTCCAAGTTTAGGAGCGTAATAAAAATGCATAAGTAAGCAGGAAACATAAACAGAGAAAATAATTAGCTAATTACAACCTGCTTTAGCAGAACATTTTTAATTATTAAAATAATTAGCGAGATTAAATTCAAAACAAAAACTCCATAAACTCAACCTGAACTTGTCCTTGAAGCTTTCAAGTGTCTCAGCTGAATGCATTTACCTGCTGATACTTCCATTAGCAGAATTCATAAATACTTTTTTTTTACCTTCCAGTTTACTTCATTTGACATTCCTGAATATTTTTAGCATTTCTGTTTTAGACTAGGTGACTAGGTATTTAAGAATACCTCTGTGGGTTTCTGAACTAAAAACATGTTTTCACTCGCTTTTTGTCTGGTAACCTCATCTATTTGTTTACTGTATTTTGCATAGAAATCATTTCTGCCTGAGCACCCTATTTATCTCAAGTTTCCCAAATTCTAGGACGCTGTGTTTCTTCAGTAGGGTTTTTTAAAAATATTTCATCAGTATGGGTCATTCATCTTGATCAGCATCACGATCTCTATTAGTGTTTCAAATCCCTCAGAAATTCCTATTCTTCGCTACAATGCTGGGGATGTCTTTTTGACGTTAAAATATAGGACACTGTAAATAATCTAATCCTCTGCTTTCCCAGCACTTACTGCTTTCGCAGACCTGGCTGCTATATTAATTTTYTGTGGATGTAGCACGCACGTGTAGACACGCACCGGCACGCGGGCAGAGCCAGCACGGGGCGGGCGGGCGGCGGGAGGCGGCAGCAGCGCGGTGCTGAGCCGTGGGCTGCGCGTGGGCTGCGGGGACGCGACAGACCCAGGGTCTGCAACGCAACGCGGAATTTCACTGCATTTACCTGTTGGTCAGTGCCGACTGGCTGTTGCTACCACTTTTTTCACCGGAGAATGAAATTTCAAACAAAATTCCCTGCCAGSTCTCCAACATTGGAGCTGGAGCTCTCCCCCAGGACCACACTGCACGATCAGGTCCTTGCTGATTTCCTTCTCTCTCGCTAATCTTTAGAGGCTTTCCCGCTGAAGAAAGTTCCTAGCATCGACCCCCGTTTTCTTGTTTTCTTTTATTTGAACCGCTGTGGTACTTTCCAAGTTCCTAATGACCCATGCTCTCAGAAATGCGCTGGCAGAAACAAACCCTACTGAGAGAGCAGAAACGTCTGATGAGAACAGTGAGAGGGATTTGTTTCATGCCTCRGAAAAAATGCAAATCTCGCGTCAGAAAACGGGCAGGCTTGGCGGGTCAGCGGTGGGCGCTGACGGGCACATCCGTTCGCCCCCCGCCGCCGGCCCTGCCTGCAGGGACACCGGCTCCCTCCTGCCCACACCGTSCTCCGCCGTGGCCGCTCCCCCATCCCTCCGGGCCGGATGGGCACAGTGCCGGGGATGCCGATAAGCGAGCTACAATTTGTTTAAAACTCCATTACCGGGACAGGATATGGTACCAAACAATATAAATAAAAATGTGATCGTATCTCACCAATTCTGGTACTTTCATTTATCACCTTGTGAGACAGAGGGCTGATAATACTGTTATATTTGATATTCAACAATCAATCACTTCTTTGTATGCCCTAATACATCTCAGATTAATTGATAAGGTATTTATTGCTTCGGTTTTTATGAATAAATGTAATCCCCAAATACTGAGGCTTATTCCAGAGTGTTCCTTGTTGATTCAGAGCTAAATAAAGTTAGAAGAATAATTCAGAACGACGACAGAAAGTTGGAGATCAGGCCAGTACAGAGCGTGTTCCCTTTTTTCCCCCTCAGGAGTTTCAAATCTATTTGTTTATAAGCTGCTTTTGCAGTTACGTAACTTTGTTGCTTTCTGACTTTTCAGAGCTCGTTAGGAATGTTTATAAAATTGAAGGGAAAAATGAGGATGATCATAAGAGACTCGTCCCTCTCTGGTGTTGGCATTAACCCATGGCACTGAAGCCATGTTTGGCATTATTCTGTTGGCGAGAACCTGCTTCCTGTTCTATTCCTGGTTTGCAAAAGACCTTAGTGTAATTCTTTTCTTAAAATTAATCATAGCATCATAGAATGGTTTGGGTTGGAAGAGACCTTGAAGATCATCTAGTTCCAACCCCCCTGCCGTGGTCAGGGACACCTTCCACTAGACGAGGTTGCTCAAATTTTATCCTATCAAAATATTACTGCCAAAATCAACCTTTAGGGTGACCGTGTAGGACCACCGCTACATTTCTGTGCTGCTATTTGGAAATCAAAATGGCAAATCCATAGTAGGCAGACAAGACACCTAAGCCCTCCTAGCTTTGGATCTGCTGTGTTGGAAATGAGCTATACAGAAGAATTCTGTAATTGTTGTTTCCTGGTAACATATTTTATCAGCAAAKTCTTGGTAAAGACAGACTTGATGGGGGCAGAGGAATATGTGAAGTACATGTCTGATAGGAGAAAGTGTAAGCGTTCAGGAAGCAAAAAAGAACCTTAAATAGATGGTTAGTCTTCTGGCTGTGCAACCATCAACCTTCTTCCCTTTCACCCTTCTTCTTCTGACCGTCTTTGTCCGTTAGGCTCTCCATACACGGTGTTAGAATGAATCACGGTTAAATTAATCCTGTGCAAAAGGATATGAATTTAAAACTCCGGTAAAGGTTAATCTCGTGCTCAGATGACAGGTGAAGATAAGCCTGGGGTAAGCCTTCCCCAGGCGGGCGTGGGAAAGCCCTGGGGAGCGGCGGTGCGAGCGGTCGGCCGGCCGGGCTGGCATCGCCCGCTGCCTTCGGGGGGTCGGGGGCTGCCCGTCCCCGGGGCGAGCCCCGCCGCCTCCCACCTCCTCCCTCCGCGCTGCGCCGGCGCCTGGAGCTGGGCCTGGTTAATTGGGTACATAATGAGTCTGATCTTGTTCTTAGTGGAGTCAATAGCAGGTCTGGGACCAACATGTCATGCTTCTTTTCCTGTTTTAATTTACATTGATACTTCGCTTCATTTAAAGGCGGCTCCTTACTTCAAATGACTCTTGATCAAAGGGTGAGTCATCTGTGCTGGTTTAGCTGCATACATAAACAGGCACATATTTCTTCATTATCTACTTTGGGAAGCTCCTTGCATAAAGATCTCTTTGTCAGTTAACTGAACTGAGCTTTTCTCATCACTTCCCAAAGAATTTCATCTTGGTCAGACAGAGACCCGKAGCTGCCTATTGCAAGAAAAGAAGTTACAATATTAAAAAATGTCACTACTGTAAATTTAGCAAAGATGAATAAGAAATTGCAATATTAAAAAGTGTCACTGCTATAAATATAGCAAAGATGAATAATTGAAACGATTTACAGTCCCATTACAGAAACTATACGTTACACGCACATATGCATCTAATGGTCACGCTGACCATAAATAATTCTTCAGTGCACTGCCTTATCTGGGGTGTCTGTGAAGGTGGGAGAGAAAATATGAGATGATAAATGTGTTTGTAATGCCATTACAGTCTTATCAGTTTAAAGAACCTTCAGATGGAAAGTTCCTGATTACGGGTCAGACCCTGCAAGGTGATGGCTCTTCATTAGGGGCGGATGGAAGATGAATGTGCCTCAGAATCACAATTTTCTGTTCAAACCCTCTTTGCATGTCCATGGAGGTTTTTTCTTCCTCCTGCATCAACAACCGTCTCGTATCTCAAAGGGAGAACATAGGTATGCTGAAAAAATCAGCATAGTGTAATYTGAAGCCAATGATCAAATCACATTAGTACCTGCACGGGTGTGTGCATACGCGTGTGCAAAGCAAAGAGAGAAACTGAAAAAAGGCAGGCAAAGGCAAAGAGCAAAACCTGTGGAAATTAGGTGACAGATTGGATTTCAAATAAATCTCATGGAAGAGTTTGTATCATCCTTGGGAAGTTAAGARTAAGTCTCCATCTCTGGTGGCTGCATCTGGATCAGCACCTTGCACTGGGAGAAAGACGGCATAGCTGCCTTGTATGAAAAACATTTCTTTTTCAGGCAGGTAGAAAACGGAGGGAAAAAAAAACAAATTAAAAACAGAAAACAAAAGAAAAGCTCAGGATATTAGAGCTATCTTTTAAAAATGCCGATTGTCTGTCACGGTTCTCTCACTCCCGCATGAAAAGCTTCACATGGCACCGTCCAGTGCATCGTCCCGTGTGAAGCCGGGGCAGGGCGATCCCGCGCCCACCTCCGACGTGCACTGCACACCGTCCCCACCAATGGATGCGCTTTCCGAACCGTGAGGAAACGTTTGCCTGCTGGAGCAAGCTGAAAGAGGGCCGCCAGACTGGCTGAGAGAGTCGTAAAAAGGCCCGGAGAAGTTGAATGAAGAGCAGAGACCTGAAGTCAGTGATGCCATTRACCAGATCCCACGTGAGGGATGAATAAACGGAGCCCAGGCTTCGGCTGCTTCGATTCTGCGGAGATCCGCCCCACGGGGCAGGATGACTCACGGCTGCAAACGCGGCTCGCCCCTGGGGATGAGTAACACGAAGTGCTTTGGGGCAAACGGCTCAGCGCAGCGGGCATCCCTCCAGGCGYGGTGCGGGATCCCCGCCAGCGTGGGCTCCCTGCAGCCCGCGTACCTCTTCTAAAGCAAGAAAAGGATGAGTCAGAAATCACTTCAGAGCAGTTTATTACCCAAGAAATTAGATCTGTTGACTCACACAACTAAACCCTTCAATTTAACAAACATGACATGATTTCCACATTACCAGAGAAGTTGTGCCTAAATCATTAGATAATAGCGTAACTGGAGTGTACAGGTGTTCCTCGGAGTTCTTTCAGAGCTTTTAGCACAAGAATAAGCAAACAAACAAACAAACAAACCCCAACATAACGGGTGTTATAGCGGCAGAGACGGGATGTCAGGAGAAAAGAAAGGTCTTTGGTCTGCAGCTGAATAGGTGGTGAGCTGACTCTAGATGAGATGAGAGTTGTCTGCTTTTTGGAAGTATAAATTCTGGACGCACACTCCTATTTTTCACTGTGTTGCATAAAATGAACCTTCCCCCTATGCAGGTAGCCAGCTTTTCAAAGATAAACTTCTACCTGTCAGAAAAGCAAAACCCATGACAGTACCTGAACAGATGTGTTATGGTCTTCCCCAGCACAAGCTAATTTCTGAAGAGATATGCCCGAATGCGTTTTGTAAAATGCCCGTATCTGCTAGTTGCAAGCTTTTGACTCTTACAAGTTGGAAATGGGGGAATGCTATTTATAAATTAAATTCCAATACCCAAATGCAGTCGCACCGCTCCAGCTGCGGGGTGCCCTTGGCTCCCCAAGGTGTGCCCGTGGGGACACCGCGCCGGCACAGCTCCTCGGCTCCCCTCAGCTACAGCTGGACGCAGGGTTAGGGCGGATCGCACAAGCAGACACAGGAGGGAGAAGGTCCTCCAGCCTTTCTGCCAAACCTGACTCCAGGGCATGCGGGAGGCTGTTTCGGGGCCCTCTGCGGCTTTGGGGGCGCAGGGACCCCCCGCGGCAGGACTGGCCGGTGCCGGGCAGAGCCAGCTGCCGTGCCCCCCGCGGGGAACCCTGCAGAGGGGCGAACGCTGCGCGGAGGGGAATGGGACAGCCATGGGCTGGAGGAGCCCAAAGGGAGAGAAATGCGTTACCTTTTGCGATGAACTCTGCTGCTGCTGGACTTTGCACTTGATACGTGACACACTTGGAAAAGGCTTCCTGGAAAACCCTTTTTTAGCCCCATACAGAAGGACTGTGGAGAGGGATTCCTTTTTTTTCCCCCCATTCAGTTATCACAAAATGGGTTAGTCAGAAGCTTAATGCTCAGTATCGCAAATCCCTTTCCATGCAAGACTCCCTTCCCGTCATGGGTGTGAAATAAAGAAGAAAAGACACGAAAAGGGGGTCGCAGCACTGAGCAGCCAAACGGAAAGCCACAGCCCAGTCCGTGTGTGAGACCAAGTGATCAGATTGCCACATGCTAATGCAGATATCCCACAGAAAAACAAAAATACAGTGTACTGTTAACCTTGCATCCACGGTGCTCGTCATACTCACCCAGGACCCGACCTAGGCTCTTGTGCGTCTTGAGTCGCAGTGTTGGAAATGCGTGGGCAGCATAGGCACCATCTGAACTTTTCCATCAGAGCCTTGTTCTTCCCCCGGAGAAATGGACATAGGCCCTCAAAATGCGGTTTATGGCCAACGCTCCCTGCCTGTCTCAGCGTGGGAGGACCGAAACAGGGCTGCTGCTGCCAGCGCCACAGCCAGGGCCAGGGACCCCGAGCGGCAGTGTGCTAGAGCAGCCCGTGGGAGAAATGGTACGAAACCCTTTTATTAGTGTAAGCTGTTTGCTGTGAGCTGGGCTGGAAATTGTCTCCTTAGGTGAATCAGTTGTCGCTCCCAACACAGGCAGTCTTCTATAATATTCTAGAGACACACATATAGTGTCCTTAGCTGGCTTTGTGTGCTGATGCTGCTTTAATCCAAAAAGGGACACATTTCTCGCCGGTGATCAGCACTGGCTTTAATGAAATCATGCAGGTGGTTTTTCCCCTGGCAGAGACTAACACTCATGTTGTGGATGCCAGGTTTATAGCTGCCATCCAGGCTGGAGTCACGCGTGAGGGAATTGTCCTCAGCAGCAGAACGTGCCACCTAGCACAGAGCCAAGGGTCAGGAGAAGTCTGAAAGCTGCAGGCCTCCAGATGATCAYTTGGGACAAGACTTTGACTGCAATATGGGATGGAGTTATTAAAACTAGTTTGAGATGAGCTCTCCTGGACGGAAGCTCGCAGCACGGCACGCAGAGGAGCTCCTTTGCTCCTGCCTGAGCGGTGGCGTGTCCRCCGCCCCCCAGCCCCAGCAAACAGGCTGCTCGCAGGACACGGGGCAGCCTCGCCAAAATCCTCCCCTGCGGACCACGAAGCACATCCACGTGCTAACTCGTACCTGTGGGTGAAAGCCGATGGCAAGGAAGTCAATGGAAAAAGTCATGAGGCTTCTTATGGGACCTGAGACCTGCAAATGCCCTGGGAACGCCGTCTGCGCTGACATGAACGGCAGCCTTGAGCCACTGCGTGTGGGGGGAGAACCAGCTCCACCACTGGTAGATGCTGTTGGGTCTCACCTCAGACCAGTGTTTTCCTGGTCTGCCTCTGAAGGTACGTCTTTTGCGTGTAGTAGACAGCAGCCTTGAAAAATGTTTGTCTTCAGCGTGTATTCTGCTGCCTGGCATAAAAGAGTCAAAGATTAAGATCAAGAGAATATCATATCATGAATAATTTAGTCACTAAATTTAGCATCTTACTCTGCGGAGGCTATTTGGAAGGAAATATGAGTTCCCTGGTATTTATCCTATGCATAAAAGTATTTGAAAAATCTTCTCAAAATATTCAGAAATTGGCTTGATCGTGAATAGTCAAAATTAATACTGGTCAAATAGCTCACCCATTTTTGCTTCCCTCTCTGAATGAGGTATGAAGGCATTTCTCATACACACATTTTGGAAAGAAAATTTAGGGATTGCTGTCATTAGGTTTRGCCTTAATAAGGGGTGACACACAAATGAGCTGCCTTTGGAGCAGCTGGGTGAGGAAAATTTGAATTTGTAATTCTTCCACCTATGTTCCTTTATTTATACCTGTGAGCGCATTGCTCACGGAGAGCGCGGGAGCGGGTGCGTTTATATCCCCACGCAGGTTCACGTGAGGGTATGAGGAACGCGAGAGCATCTGATGCATTTCGGTTCAAAGGGAATAATAATTAAGAGGGAAGGTGATAAACAAGGCAGAGACACAAACCGATAAGCATTTGATAATGGAGGCAGCAAAGAAGCCCAAAACTCTCCTTGTGTGAGACTAGTTGGGGACTCTGTGTGTGCGTGTGTGTGTGTGTGCTTGTGTGTATATGTGCACGTCTGTGTGTACGTGTGCAGTGCAGGTGTGTACGTGTCACCGAGACGTGTGCGTGTGCATGTGTTTGTGTGTACCTGTGCGCCTGTAAACATGTGTGTGCGTGTGCGTGTGTGTGTGCATGTGTGCATGTGTGCGTGTATGGGGGGGGGGGTGTGCATGTGTGCATGTGTGTGTGTGCATGTGTGCATGTGTGTGTGCACGTGTGGTGGGTGTGCCTGGGGCATGCGGTGGCAGCAGCAGGTGTCGGGCGGCGGGGCAGGAGCCCCCCTC
The DNA here is from genome assembly GCA_030449065.1 of Oceanodroma leucorhoa. NCBI lineage: Eukaryota > Metazoa > Chordata > Aves > Procellariiformes > Oceanodroma > Oceanodroma leucorhoa. Next base: position 39,840 of record JASVER010000212.1, read on the forward strand.
CCGGGAAGGGACTGGCTCTGCCAGCGGGAATGACAGGCGTATTTCTCCACGTGACTGTAAAGCGCAAGTTTATCATCTAATACTAAACATTCCGTTTTTCTAAAGGCCTATAAACAGGTCTTAAAAACATATTTGTCTGAACTTTGTTCAGATAAACCTAATTTTAGAAGATGGAATGAACACGGATTATGAACAGTTCATAAAGCAAATTCATTAAAAAAAAAAAATCCCAACGCCTGTTGCAGACATTTTTATTTTATCATCTTGTTTGAGTTATTGGATAAGCTCTCCCAGAGATTACTCACTCATTAGCAATGCCTGCTGTTTCTCAGGCACTTGCTGCTCCCAAGTCCGGGGCATAAATCAGCTTGCTGTGTGCACCTCCGGTTGCACTGTATGCTCTTGTTTTCATCTGTGGCATGGCATAATAAATTGGAAGAGATTTAACCGAGTCTTTTTGTTTCTTGCAAGCTTTGCCTTTTCTATAAATCTGTGAAGTTTTGCACAGGCCAGTGRGGAATAAAGGTCTGAGGAGTCCAGAGTGCTGGATGCCTCTGCCTGCAAGTTCTGCCTGATCTCCACAAAAATCCTGTTGCGGCAGCTGACATTCATGCCTTAGCGCCTCACAAGATTTGGAATCCTCCTTTGCAAATAGCAGATGAGCGGGTATTGAATAAGAAAGCTATCTCGCTCAGGCCTTTGTAACCAGGGACAACCCGGGTAAGCGCACGGCTCCCGGTGACCCCGGCGGCGGCGGGGCTGAGAGCCCCCRGCAAAGCCCCCGGCCCTCCCCGCGCCGCCGGGCTCGGTGGTGCTGAGGGGGGCTCAGCCCCCGGCACCGCTCCCGGGTTCGGCAGGGGAAGCGCTGGCAGGGCACGGAGCCCTCGCGAGCCCTGGCGAGGGGCAGGTCCCCCCCGTGCCGTGCCGCCGGGACACTCGCCTGCTCTGCTGGCGATGACTTTGGGGGTAGCAAATACGCAGAATCGCCTCCAAAAGAAATACTGGGAAATTCAGCAATCTGTATTTTTTCTCAAGGACAAACTACCTGGAAGAACTTGGAATAAACCCCCTACCTGGGCAACCCAGGGGATTTTTATTTTTGTTGTTGCAGCAGAAATTTTATTTTCATCTTCCGTGGAGGGACTAAGAACAGCTTTAGCCCTATCTGTGGCTTCCCATTAGTCTTTTAGAAAAGCATCCACAGCTGGTTAGCTTTCGTGGGCCTGCGCTGAGGCGCTCGAGCCTTCTGTCCTCAGAAGCTGGGCACGATGCTTCCATGAGCTGTGCTCTCCGCAGCCGACGGGCCGCCCAGCCGGGCCGCGCGCGGGGGCTGGCACTGGCGGTGCCGCAGCATCCCGGCCGCATCGCTCCCGGCGCCAGCCYGCCGCTCCGCACCGGCAGGAGGGTGGCAAACACCCAGCCCCACGCCAATTAAGAAGCACCAAAATCCTCTGTGCTTAGTGCTTAATTTGAGGAGCATCTGCTCCTGGAGCACCGGCACACGGTGGTGGCACAGCAGCTTTCCCCGCTGCCGCCGGTCTGTGGTCGACTGCTTACCCTCTTGGCTGTGRAAAGCATGAAGGAAAGGAAATGAAAATGCTTTACACAAACATACTTTCCATCCTATTTACAGCATATTTTTTWAAAWTTTTTTTTTTGCAGCATATATTTTCTGTGGATGTAGGACCAAGTCATGAGTTTTGCAGTTTGGCCATGAGCCCCGTTGCAGGGGATGCTAGGAAAGGACTCGCCACAACATTCACCCATGATCTAAAAGAGAAGGAACATCTGCTGGAGTGTGGAGCTGTTTATTTTATGACGTCTTTGCAGGCTCAGAGGCCACTTGTGAGTTGACTGAAGGGGAACAGAAACTCACCCGTCTACGGAGAACGCAGGCGTGATACCAACCTGGAGCAATGTGTGCCCAGACCCCAGTAACGCCCGCTCAGCCCCCCCAGTAGYGCTTGCTAGCCCCCAGTAACACCTGTTAGCCCCCAGTAACACATGCTCARCTCCCAGTAATGTGTACTCAGCTCCCGGTAACGTGTACTCAGCTCCCAGTAACGCATGCRCAGACCCCAGTAACACGTGCCCAGAATCCAGCTGGAGGACAGCACCGGCGTTCCTGGGGACAGGAGCGTGGGGTAGGGACCGTTCAACACATTTTCAGTGTGTTCTGGTTTGTGACCAGGCTGCCCCGTGGCTGTGCTAAAAACACGTAAACCTGAGGATAAAGCACTGATACGAGCACGTAAGGGACTGTACATCGAATCAGCATATCAGGCGCCCGCCCTTGCAAGGCGCTCGGCCAGCCGTCCCGCCCCAGCCGCAGCCGGGCTCCGCTCGCTGACTGMCGCGTCTGCAGTCATCTTTTGAAAMTGCAATCCACTTATTTGTTTAAAAATAACAATACGCTATCAAAGTTTCACAAATTCATTATGAAATTGATTAAACAGTGTAAGTAAGTAACATGGTGTTTTAGAATATTAGCAAAATATTAAAAAGACAATTAAAGCATTACAGGACTAGGACTTGTCTGTTTGACTTGAAGTTTGCTATAATGCAATTAAAATTAACAGTTTCACACTGATTAGTGACAGTGTTATTCATCTTTCCATGYTTTTGTTTTTCTAAGTGGAATGGCATACTGTTCGTAATGAGGTTAAGCTTTTTGATGGGGACGCTGACAAAGGTTTCAGCTTTATATGTCAGGAGGGCACCCTCCATTTGCACGGGTCCCTCTTCTTCATCCTCATCCAACATGTCTCCGAGCAGCTTTCCTCCCACAGTCTTCATTTTTGTGACTCTCCGAATTCCCTACCATCATTTATTTTTTTCTTACACGAAGCACAGGAGTATTTGTTTCATTTTATTGATGATGAAGTGTTCTCTGTTCGTTTTTATTATTGTTATGTATTGATATTCTGTTTTCACAGAAAATCCAATCCGTGGCAGTGAAATTATATTAGGGGTATAAAGAATATTGAATTACAATGTTGAGTGCAAGGGGGACGGCAACCTTGGGTTTCTTATTGTAAAGACACGTTGTATTTGCACGGCTAACAGTTTGCACGCGCACGCACCCTCTGTGCACCGAGAGCCTTAAAGACCCCKCTCCGTAAGGGTGGGTGAGTGGTGCCTGCGGTTGCGGAGCGGAAGGGCGGAGGGTCTGGCCTGTTTGCGGGACCGGCACAGCGCTCTGCTCCCCCCCGTGCCGCTCCTGCAGCCGCCCGGGGAGGGTCTGCCCTGGCCCCGCTCGCCRAGGCTCCCCCCGCGCCCGGCCGGGCTGGGGGCTGTCCCGGCGGGGGGAGCGGGGGGCCCTGCCCCAGCACTGCTGCGGACCCCTCTGCAGAAGTGGCTGCTAAAGTAAGCGTAAATAAAAATAGGTAAGGGTATTAATGATGGCACGTGTGTTTCTTTGGCTCCAGAAGCTGGTAAAGCAAACCCCAGACGCCATGGGAACCGGCTTCTGTAGCTGTTCCGCAGCATTCAGCATCAACGGACCGCTGGGAACTCAYGGGAAAAGCAAATGTTACGCATTTTCAGGGCTATCTGAGTCAGACTATTACCTGACCTGAGTAGATACTAGCAAGTCTTAATGCTTACGACAATATAGTTCTGCAAAAGGAAAAAATATAGCTGGGATTTCCATCATTTGCTCATTCATTTGAATCCATATTCTCACATATTTTTCACAGTGTGTATCAATAAATCTGAAAAGGTTACTCTCGAAAGGTGRCAGAAGCTCTGCGTTTTCTGGCAGAAACCCCTGGGCAGGGCGGCAGCGGGGCGGGCACAGCACCCACCGGCGCATCCCACCCCGCTGCCCCGCGGCGCAGCCCCGCGCCGGGACCCGCAGCCACGGCACCGCTGCCCAGAGCCTCCACCCCCAGCACCCGGGCTGCTCCCTTCTGCTGGGAGCAGAGGGGTCACTTTTGTGCACACAAGTATTTTCCAGCAACAGCAAAAACCAGTGGTTACGTGTGTGTGTATATATATATATATAAAAAACACCTTTAATTCTGTTTTGTTGTTCCATAAAGACAGGGCACAATGCACCTTGTTTTAACAGGGGAAATTATGCTTTGACACAAATGACAGTAATTCTGTCTTTCACAAAATTATTTCAAAGAGAGAGACAGCAGTTGTGATAAAATAATACTTTGTGAATGAATTTCATTGTTCTTACTTCTTTTTTTTTTTTCTTAGCGAAAGGTCTGAGCCACGCTATTTATCACTTTTTAAGCAAAAGCACTGCCAAAGCTGAAAGAAAGAGGCTGGGGCTTGTGTTTGTGCTCTGGTTCCCGCTCCTCCCTGGCAATGGAGCCCAAAAGCCAGCAAGGGAGCGTGCCGAGCTCGCCCGGCGAGGGGCAGGAGCGGTGGCACCCCGCAGCATGCYGCTCGCCGCCGTGGTGCCGTGCCCGTGCCGGCCGGGCACCGTCCATCCCGCCGGCAATGTGAGACAAGTTCTCCAGCACCTCAGGATGGGGGGTGTCGTGAAGCCTGTAAAAAWGCCTTTTCCTTCTTCTAATTCCTGTATTCAGCTTACAATTCAATATCAAAAGGCTACAGGAAGCCAACCGTGACATTTAATTAATATGTTCCATCTGCTTTTTAGCACCATTTTAATTATAAATGGTTAATTTAGTCATGGGGTAAGTTGATCATAGACAGAGAAGCCGGCCAGAGCTCTGTACCTCCTAAAAGCGATGCAGGGGTCTCTTCCTGCGACGAGGCTTCTCTGCCTGTGAGAYCTCGCCCACGCTCAGTGTAGCAGCGCTTTGTACCGGGGTTTTGGGGCGGGATGTGATACCTGYAAACCTGGAAAAGCAATGAAGTCACCTTGGGGTGGAGGCCATTTGAGGGAAAACAAGCTTCCCCGAGCCCTTGGGAAGACCTCAGGGAAATCCAGGCAGATTTTCCGTAACTCTCGCTGAAAGCTATTGCTGAACGCTGCTACGCCCCGCGGGGCCGGTGACGCGGGCGATGCTACGGGCTGAGCGTCTCCAGTTCGCCCGCAGGCAAATTGGCTGTAAAAAGTGACTTAAGCTAAACTTAAATGCAAAAGCTGTTTACAGCTTCRGCACCTTTATTTTTTGCTTCCTTCCCGCTCCCTCTGAAGTATTTCCTTTTGATATTTTAATTTCTCTTGGGCTGACTTTAAGGAARAAAGTTAGGTTGAAACAGATGGTTGTCAGCAAACCAATGCCTGCGAAGCACAATTGAGAATTAGCGTTCAAAAACCTAAAACTTGGCACCATCTGAATCCTCTTGATATAATTGTCAAAAGAAAGCTGGCTTGGAAATTTTTTTGGAATAATATTTTCAAAATTTAAATAACTGAAACTTTAAACAAACAAAATACAMTTTATTTGAGTGTATGCAAGTGGTAATGATAACCTCTGAAGGTAATTCCTGAAAGGCCGTGCCTGTGACCCACAAAACTGCTATTCAAGACTCTCTCCCACGAGCGCGCTGGGGTAGCTGGGTCAGCCGCTCCATAGCGGGACGCGCTGTCCAAGGTGCTGGATTCAGCACGAGGATATTGRACCRGTAACCTGCGTCTCCCGGTGTTTTMAYGGCTGTGGTCCACCCRCGCCGCCGGCACCGGCACCGGCAGCAGCGCAGCTCTGCCATCGGGGACCCGGCTAACAGCCCTGCAGGCGCCAAACCCGTCGGGGTAATCGCAGTCTGAAGCAAGCCACGTCTATCTTCCAATACAAAAAAAGTTCATTTCTAGGTTTTTAATAAAAGTTCCTTTTCTGTTTTCTTCTTACAGAGAGAATCTGATTACTTTGGCATAAATTTCCTGTGTGGCCCTATTAGACATTTTTGTTGAGAAGACAAAAAAAACTCTGTAAATTGTTGCTTACTCCAGTAAGGAGTTTTCTCACAGCGGAATCATGTCCCAGGTTGAACCTTTTGCTCTTTTGATCTTCAGCCATTATTGCTTTCTTTATGGATGAGGAGGTGCTTTCCCATGACTCCAGTGTGAATTTATTCCAGGCTGTGAAAATAATCAGAGATGAAAAGCATGAGCACAGAAAAGAAAAAAAAAGTTTCTGTTCTGGTTTCACTTTTCCGTTTAAATATGATATTTTATTTTAAAAAAAAATAATAAAAGAAACTAAAAAAGTTTCATTCCGCGAAACCAGCAGCCCCAGAAGGGAGCTGGGGGTGCCTCGCTGCAGCCCGGGGCCGCCCCGGCTGTGCTGGGGCTGCAGGGCTGCTCCATGCAGCAGCCCCGGGCCAGGCAGTGGGTGTCCCCGCGAGGCCACCGCCACCCGGAGGGACGCCCAGGGAGCTGTCCCCACGCCGCCCGCAGGAAACCTCAGCTTTTCTGGTCTGGGTCTGGAAATGGGTTATAGCAATCCGTTTCACGACAGTCCTCAAATAAGSAATGCCACGTGGCTTTCTGAACTGATGTACAAAAGGTCATGCCTGGCTCCTGGAGGTAATCCCRGAGAAAACGCTGGCACCCACCTTTCAGGAAGAGTAAAACTGGAGTCAGGTCAGTGCAACGTGTTTGCTGGGATGTTTGGTGAGGAGAAAGATGCAGCTGAACGTGGCRATTCAGAATCAATCAGCACCGGAGCGCATCCTTAGAAAAATGATCCCCGCTGTWTAAAGAGCTCTAGCTCTGCTCTGCGTCCTTCTGAGGTTCAGCCTCCCGGTCACCGCTGGCACACGGTAAGGTGGCCCTGGCTGGTGATGTCCTCCCAGCCTGCCCCGTGCTCCCCGGCGCTGCTCCCCGGGGTGCCCAGCCCGGCCGGGGTGGGGGTGAGGAGCGTCCCCGGCAGCTCCGCCGGGCAGGGCTGGCACAGCCCCGCAGGCACAGCCCGGCTCTCGCCGACGCGGGCGGCTGCATCCGACCCTCACGGGCAGGAACAGGGGGGACCCCAGCTGGGTGCYGAAGAAGGCCAGCCGAACGCCGAGCTCTGCCGCCCGGCAGCATCAGCGACGCCAGCCAAGAGCTGATGTGAGCTCAGCAAGTTTATTTTTTATTAGAGCTTTCGCTTACATTATGGTGTATTTAATTCCATTGCATTGAAGTGGTTGTAAGCACYGGCCTGCCTTTGCAGATAGGCCTGAGGTTTTTTCCAAAGATCGTTTTCCCAGAATAGTGTAAGAGGGAAAAAGTTTTTGGTCAGGAAGCTGGATGGGACTATAATGATTTTTAACGGTGACTTTATTGCTGTGTTTTCCTGTTGAGCCCAGGACTGGCGGATCGGTGTGAGCGCAGTGCCTGGGATAGCACCCACTCTCTCAAACACCCTTTTTGTGCAACCAGCGTGTGACAAACTGACACGTCAAGTGCCGTAGATGGGACCAGTCTCCCCTCTCTCACTCCGCTGAGCAATGGGCACAACATCAGTAGCGCACCTGACAAAAGCTGGTGCGAAAGGACGTCAGGTCTGTACCCTGTAGGGGAGGGGAGACGCTGGGAGCAYGGGGCAAGGGCACGGTCCCTCCCGCCTCGGTCCTGCGCCGTTGTCAGAGGGGATGCTGAGTGACCAACAACGAACTGCAGTCAGCAGAGGAGATGTAGATGACTTCTTGAAAGATTCATAGAATTTATCTGTGATGCCTCCATTAACACTATTGTCAGGTAAATAACTCAGAATGCACCACCTAATTGTTGTAGGTGTCATTTTGTTTGACAGCTTTCCTAATTTGATACTCACGAGAAAACTAATACCCTGTATTGTCCCCTTTGCCTAATTAGCAGACAAAAGGCCATTCATCACGCGGTGACAGGCGGTGTGCGATGAGATCGAGGTAATCCATCACTGCTCGCACTCCTCAGCGGGGACTTACACCGAGACAGACCGGCCGGGCGGCGCGCGTGGGCTGCGGCGGCGGAGGCGACGTTCCCGGGGCGCTGCTGGCTGTTGGGGCTCGTGGGGCCGGTGAAGACCCACGTAGGCTTGCAAAGGCGCGGTGGGCACAGGCCAGGGCTCCTCTGCTCTCGGCTCTGMCGTGGTACCGAGGCGGCCGGACCGCTCCCCGCGGGGCACCGCCAGCTTTGGCTCTCGCCGCGGTGGCCGGTGCATCCCCAAGCCGCCGCGCGATCGCCTGCCCTTGCCAGCCTGCCATTTACGGACACATCCGCAATGCGTGGCCAGTGCTCACCGCTTTTTAGCTTTTTCTCTTCAACCTTGCGTAAAGCATACTGTTAATCTCCCAGATTGCATTATCTAACCATTGTCTATATAACCATGAAATTGAATCTAACCTTCAGGGTAACGTTTACCATTTCCATTAGTAATGATCATTAATCCATAGGTTTGGGGTTGAGCACTTTCAATCATCAGAGGAAAGATAACTTTTTATTGCAACAGGAAGCAACCTGTGAAAATAAAAACAATATGACAGCCAAAATATAAAAGGATAATTTAGTGACAGCAATGGAAACTCATCTGTGGGGCCAGATCCCGGTTTAGTGTAAATAATAACCRTCGTGGCAGTGCCTAGGTGCGGTTGTGGTCAGGACTCGGGGAGCTAAGCGRCGCATTAATGTACAGCGCGTGGGTACGAGATGGAGCCTGTCCCAGTGCCCCCGCGATGTGCTTGGTGCGGCTGGAGAGCAGCGCAGCGGCTCGCCCCTGCGCCGGGGCAGCTGCCTGCTCCTCCGCCGCCCTCGCCCCCCTCACACAGGGGAATTTTTCTTTTCTTCTGAAACCTCAGAAGTTTGAGGGAGAAGACATGCAGCTCTTCACTCGGCTGTAGCCATGAGATGAGCAAAAGGAGGACCGCTGTCTAGAGCTGAAGTTAACCAAACTCTGCTGGTGTCCTCTAGCAAAGAGCTGGCTTGTGGCTAAATCTGCAAACGAGATGCTGTGCTAGCTGCAAAAGACRGTGAAAAATTAATCAAATTAGATGAATCTGTTATTTTTAATAAAGGAATAAAACCCACATATTCTTTCATTAAATTCATACCCAGAAGGGACCATTAGGATAATCTAATGTGATCTCCTGCACTTCATCTACTAATTTTTTAATACCCCATGACTGCTCGTTCCAGCTTCAGCACTGCTTCCAAATAATCCCCCCAGTTTTCATTTGGAGGATCTTTATGGTGTGCCGTCCCCAGGTCCCCAGGTTAGCTCTTCTGGCTGCTAATTGCTTTTGGTAATCAGAATATTCTTGTTCCCGGTATGAGTTTGCTGCTTTTGGTTTCCAGCCATCGCAGCGACTGTGCCCACGCCCCAAGGCCTCACATGCCTGCTCTCTGTGGAGGACCTCCCTGGAAGATCTCCCTCAGGGGTCTCACAGYGGGAGGACGTTACAGGTCCCACCTCATCTGGCACCTCTCTCCAAACAGTTTGGCAACAACGTGCCCCTCGGAGGGGTCCGGCAGCGTTCCCTCTCGCTACGGGATGGGCAGCGCTGCCTCACCGCTCCTGCCTGGCACCATCCTGCCTGTGTCCTCGGGTCTTGTTCACCCTCTCAGATACTTCAGCAAGGGGGGTTCATACCAGAAAAACTACACCCACYGCCTGCCCTTCGTCCATGAGGCAGGTGACCTTGTCGCAGAAGGATATAAAATTAGTTAGACAGGACTTTGTGAGCCCATGYTGGCTGTGCCTGATGATTGCATTGTCCTTTAAACGTCTTTCAGTAGCACCCAGTAGGATCTTCTCCATGGTTTTTCCAGGTGCTGAGGTTAGACTCACAGGTCTGTAGTTTCCTGGGTCTTCCTCATGTCCTTCTTGTAAATTCTCACTCCTGCTGATTCCTGGACATTGCTTCCTTCCTACCAGAACATTCCTCATCTTTTCCACACTTATGCCCCGGATTGGGCTCCACGGGGTGGGATGTCCACATGAGCCCCCCCAYGGCAGCTAATCCGCGTGGCTGAACTATTGCCACCCAGACTATTAGCACTCGCTGATGTATGTCCTCTGCAACGCGGTATTGTGTTAAGGAGAGGTCCCTATGGCAACTTGCTAGAAACACACCAAAGAATGATGGCTTCCTGGTTTTGATTACATTTTTAGATCATTTAACTGTTTTTAATCCATTTAATTTCTGAGGCATTACTGGGTATAAGGCAATTTTTCAAAGTGCCTGGGGCAGTAAATCAAATTATTTTAGGAAACCTGTTTTGTGACAGTTACCTTCAGTCAGCAAAGTCATCATCTCCCATGGCAATTTTCTTTAAGACTTATGCTTCATAAAACCACTTTGCTTGGCATTAATTGCACTATAGAACTGAAGAATTCGTTAGCGATGACATCTCACATGAGTTTTTCCATTATTATTTCTGGGCCTGACAACTGGTCATTGGTTACCAGAACTTTTATATTTACCCTTTTTAAGCACAGATACTAATGTAAATTCTCCTTCTTAGGAATCGACCCATTGTTCTGGGGTTTGTTAAAAATTATTATTAATGGCTCACAGTATTCAACTAAGTTAATTTAATTYTCCTATGTACAAGCTATCCGATCATGTCAATGCAAGTGTTTCTAAGCGTTACTGTCCCTAAGCAGGTAAGAAAGCATTTTGGTTGTTACTGAGATGTGTAGATAATTTTTTCCCCTTGTTCTTAACCAGCATCTTCAGCTCCTTTAGCTCTCACGCTCTTCTCCATTCCTAAGGACCCRTTCTCACTGATTGCTATCCGTACCCTGTTGCTGTTTTGTTGTGCCAAGGGCAGCATTTGAAGCCCTTTCCTCCTCGTTTCCAAGTGCCCCTCCTGCCTTGCACTCTGTTGCCACTCTCTTTTCCCCAAACTTTTCCCAATTTCARTAAGAAGCCTCATTTTTTTTTCAGTGTGATTGCTAAACCTTTCTTGCTATTTTCCAAGAGTATAGCATTGTCTTCTGTGTACTGAGAATCTTTCTCATGTGTCTTGAAGCCGTAATCCTCTGTGTTCAGCTGTGTTGCGTCTCAGCCATGTCTGAGCACACGCACCGYGTTTACCCCCTCCGCATCTTTGCTCTTCCCTGCAGCAGGTAGGATGGAAGAGCACCACCACGCACCTCGTTGTCAAGGCGTTTTGCTAGAAAGGTGATTAAGCATATCTGTAGATAATAGCTCCGAAAGCAAACAAAAACTCAGAAGAAAGAAAAACATTTTTCTCTGGAAAACAGTATGAATTTCTCATTAAAAGCTGCACTCAGGCTGCCTGCTGAGCACTACAAAGTTATCCCGGCTGGAAAACGCCCAGTTGCTGCCTGCRAATCTCTTCTGCCTCCTTTGACATCTTCAACTTAAAATCTTCGTTATTCTTTTCCAGCAGTTTTTCTTTAGCATCCCCTCTTCTGGCAGCCAAACCAGAGGCCAGATAACGAGTTGGAAACTTTCCAGATGCAGGTCCCATCGATCCCGCTTTGCCAGACTCTCGGGTATCCCGATTGCCATGGGATTGCAATCCCACGCCCCAGGCCCCGCCACGATGCTCTGCGTGGGGGGTTACGTGGTTTGAGTTACACCTTACTTACCAGTCGTTGCAAAGCGACTTATCAATGGATTAAGCTGGCAAAATGGAGGAGCAAAAGGCGAGGTCGCGGTGCGGACTCGTCACCTCCCACGGCAGSGTTTGCTCCAGCCAAGCAGCACGACAGCTCCCCTTGCAGAGAAGGGGGGAACGGAGAGGAAAATCCTGTGGGATTTATGTGCCCAGCAGTGCACAACCTACCAAATAATGCCCTACACTATAAATWTAACATTAGGAGTTATATTGCATACTCATAATCAGGAAATTCAGAAATTCCCATGGCTACTTTGGCTYGATTTTCTAGGTATCAGCTGATCCACAGAGAATTATTTCCCTACTTAGTACAGACATACTCTCTGACTAAACTGCGCTCAGAGCAGGCTTAAATATTAGCAACAGTATCATGCAAATATCCTTTATCTTTTGCTATAAATTCAGAATTCTYTGAATTATTCATTAAGGTCCATAAAATCTCTAGAAAAATTAGGTGTTGATAYTGTTGAAAGAAACCAACGTGGTTTTGTGAAGAAAACATGTGAAAAGGGCAGTCTGAGAGACAGCTGATGACAGAGGTGTCTAAACTAACTGATCCTGRTTAAATTTGGCCTTGAGATAGTGAATTATCTCAGCCCTGAATCTCACAGCAACACTCRGAGGGTGCAGGCTGAGGTGGATCAAAAGCCAGAGCAAATCTTGTCACAAGCCCCTGTAAAGTGAAACCAATGAGTTTTACACAGCTCTATTTAAGGGCTTTTATGTGTGTAAAATCTCAGCTGTAACATGGCACTGATGTCTTTTTCTTCTTCATTTAGTTTTCATGGTTCTCTTTTAAAAATATACATTGAAATAAAAGCAAAAACACGCACGAGCAATGGTAAAATAGGGACTAGGAGGCCAGAGGTCACACACRTATAAATAATGAGGCAGTATGTCCTTCTGCACCCAGCGAAGGAGTTTCTGCTGGTCCCTCCCTGCCRCCCCGGCCGGGTCTCTGGCTCTGCCTTTCCCCAGGGTTGGGCTGACGAGTTAGGAGGAGGAGGCAGGACTCTGACAGATCTTCAGGCTTTAAGATTAAAAGCTTTGAAATGCAACAAATAAAATATATTTGAAGAAATACAGCAAATAAAATAAACTTGAGGAAAGTTATACTTTCCCCATGCATTAACAGTAGTACTGGAGTACAGAAACTTCAGATGAAAGATCCTTCTCAGGATTCAAAGAAGCTATTACAGCTCCGCAGCACTCAGGGGAGGCTAAAGCTGCCGTAAACAGCCCCGCTGTAAAGAGCAGCTATCTCGGCTGGCAAAGCCAGCTTGCATGTTATATAAAACCTTTTTTTCCTGATTTTGTTTTAATCTATTTCTTATTCTACGAGGAACACCTGTTAAAACGGTTATAATCATTTACTCACAGCTAAGAAATTGTGTGTATATTTTAAGAGACACTGTTTGAAGTTCAATGGCCAACACGGTGGGTCTGTGTGGGTGCAGCGAGGTGGTGGAAACGAGAAACGGAGCTGATCCGCTCGTGTCCCATTGCCTCTACCAAGGGCTTTTATGGTTTGCTGCAGCCCAGCTACCTCTTTATTCTGTATCATACATGTTTTAGTTCTGGATGGCAAAAAGGCAGCTGAAGTGGTGTTTTCATTGAAAAGTTCTTGATTAACCACTGCGGCAGTAATGAATGCAAACTTCTATGCTGCCAAAGCATTATACCTGACAGTGAGGACTATGTAGTTTTATAGTGTGTCATCAACAGCAGATTGATTTTAATTTCACTGTTAATTTAAGCTAACTGTCCTGGTTTTGGCTGGGATAGGGTTAATTTTCTTCCTAGTAGCTGGTAYAGYGCTGTGGTTTGGATTTAGGGTGAGAATAATGTTGATAACACACCGATGKTTTRGTTGTTGCTAAGCAGTGCTTACACTAGTCARGGACTTTCCAGCTTCCCATGAGCTGCCGGGTGCACAAGAAGCTGGGAGGGGGCACAGCCAGGACAGCTGACCCAACTGGCCAATGGGGTRTTCCATAMCRTATGACGTCATGCTCAGTATATAAACTGGGGGAGYTGGCCGGGGAGGGGCGCTCGCTGTTTGGGGACTGGCTGGGCATCGGTCAGYGGGTGGTGAGCAATTGCATTGTGCATCACTCATTTTGTATATTCTATCATCATCATCATTATTATTATTATCCCTTCCTTTTCTGTTCTATTAAACTGTCTTTATCTCAATCCAYAAATTTTACTTTTTTTTCTATTCTCTCCCCCATCCCACTTTGCAGGGGGAGTGAGCGAGCGGCTGTGTGGCGTTTGGCTGCCTGCYGGGTAAAACCACAACACTAACCTCATAGTTTACTTTCCAAAAGATAGGTGTTGCTTAGGACATTTGTTACATGCAAGATGCTCTGCTTTTCTTCCCCGAACTGAAAATAAAGCGGTGACTAAGCTACAGCTACCAGACTGCAGGGCTGTAKAGAGCTCAGTGTTTGCCGGAAAACAGGAGAACGGAGCTCAGGAGGAGAGGACCAGTCCTCCAGCCCTTGGTCCCTGTGGGCAGCACCGTGGGTATCGGTCAGCCTGGCTCCCTTGGCCTGAAAGTCCCGTAAGTGCTGCTCGGAGCAAGGCTTTCAGCCTTACCCTTCCTCCAAAAAGGAAGGGTAAGGCTTCCGAAATTAGTGACAGATTGCAAACGCTTTGGTTAGTCTGCTCTAAATGCAGTGTTATAAACTGAAAGCTAGTGGCAAAAGCACAGATTTCATTAGCTTTCGTGCAGACTTTGCAAAGGGAGAGGGCACAAACTGTAAAACCCACTCCTCACTGTCTGTCTGCCTCTTCTCCCCCTCGCCGGCAGGGACACCGCCGTGCCCTGCTGATGCTGGTCCTCGTCTCACCGGGCGGCAGGAGCAGCCCTGGACCCCGCAGGGGAAGGCAGAGCCCACGGCCGTGCCCGGCTCAGCGCCGGYGCCGGCACCCAGCCCGGGGCACCGACGTCCCTGCAGCAGGCACCCCGCGGGGGGAAGGTGCCTGGTGGGACCTGCTCGCCTCAGCCCGAACGCGCAGGGATGCTGGCACCGAGCTGCACATGAGGTCGGAAATCACTCAGGGGTGCTGAGACCGAAGGAGGTACGGCAGGAGGTACCCGAGAGGCACAGGCACATCCAATTCACTGTCCCGACGGCCAGCGGGRTGGTTTTACCTCCGCAGCTCCCTAAACCCCCGTCCACGGTCACAGAACTTTTGCTAAAACATCAATATCGGTCTSCTAACACGCATCAAATAAATATTCAGATATGTTTGTACCATCAGATGGATAACCCSGTGATGTTTGGGTTTGGCTTTAAAAGCCAAATTACATACTCTGCATTCCCTTGGCAACTGAGGAGCAGSCAGAGAAACTCCTTTTAAATTTAACAACTTTAAACGTGTTGACATACATCAAATACAGATCTGGGGTGGGTTTAAGTGACACATGTCATCTGACTGGAGGGTTTATGTGTTTGCCAGTGAGAACACAAAAAGGCTCAGTGTGTCTGGGGAGAAACAGAAATAAGATCTGCGACAACAAAACTTGCTTGCAGATAATTAATCACATTTGTAAATAAGTAAGGCCATATTTGCATCCCTTTTGTTTYTTCTTCTTATGAGCTACAGGTCAACTCTTGCTGTGAAAATATTAACAGCAAGCAGATTTCCCAGTCACACACCCAAGTGCTCACTGAAGATGTATTTTCAGTTCTCAGGCAGACGTGTTTATACTGGAAGGGCTCCCGAGCCCATGCAGGGAGGGCTCCCGTTGAGCAAAGCGGGGGACAAGGTTCACCCACGAGGGTCAAGCTGCAGAGTCAGAGCCATAAATAACCAGAGCAAGCTGCTTTCTGCTCTGGAGAAGGAACCAAACTCTTTGCATAAATAATTAGGAGTTGAATGAAACCTTCATATATACCTAAATGTTTGTCTGTGGTTTTCCAACCAGGACATGACATTCTCCCGGCGACGCTTACCTTACTTGCTGTACCCAGAACATCATCGCTACGACCGTTGCCAAAGTACAGGGCAGCAACCGCTGACCTGAAAGAAACRTGCACCAGAAGTGTCCTGGGGATTAACGTGCCCAGCGTCCCGAGCACCCCTCACTGCCCACAGCGTGAGGACGATGCTATAGCTCTAGTGTATCTAGCTTGAGTTGGAAAATGTGTCCGTACATGTGAGGAAACCCGTCACTAAATTCTTGAAAGAAATTCTGAATCAGAGAGAGATGGGATTCTGCGTCTTCTCTATGTAYGTTCTTTACACCAAGAATATAATCTCTTTCTTGGGTCCAGCTAATGAACCCTGGACTCAAAAGCCAATATATATTTTCCACAGCACTATTGATTGYAATTCTAGTATAATTCTTCCATATAGCTTTTTGTAAAAAAAAAAAAATAATAATAATGTGATTTAAGTGCCTATCACACCAAAAAATGAAATTTTATTTAAGTCTCTTCAGGACTCTTAAATGTGTTGCCATTATTAGAGAGAGGAAAGAATTACAGAACAGGTAAGAACACTTAGATCTAGTCATCTTATGTGTTACACAATGGTGKTTTTTTTCTCACTTACAAAACATCCAGAAAACATTGGGATTCAATCTCTCAGGAATGCCTGGATGCAGACACACAAATACACCCAGTTAACCTTGTTCCCAGCACATCTAATTGAGTTTCAAGAGGGAGCAGCAAACTGCCTTCATGCACAAATGAGGGACAAAGAGAAATAAACATTAAGAGAAATTGTGGGATCAAGCATCAGTTATTTGCTCTTGCTATAGAGAAGATCACAGTCCATTTATTGCCATACTAATGTAGATAATCGCATGTATGGATGTATGCAAATTGATGCGTGCATAGTTTTTAAMATTCATAACACTGCAACATTTTTTATAAACCTGTTGAGAGTACACTGAAGTTTCATTCTCTCCTTAATTGTTTGGAAACAGATTTGATGCTTATTACACATTTTTTTGCACTTCTAATTGCGTAGAAGGCAATCTGCAGCAATGGGTTTTGCATATATTTCACTGCATTTTCTGGCATGAATGTTTATGCAATTGATTAATGACATGAATTTTCTTATGTGTGATGATTTTACGAGCATTTGCACATGGCTGTGTAATTCTCTCATTTGTAAAGCTACTGCAAGTGGCAGGCAGGAGCGAGGAGAGGGGTGGCTGGGGGGACCTTTGGAGGAGAGGAGCGGACCCCGAGAAGCTCTCCAARGCAAGCTCCCAGTCCAGCAGGTCTCAGAGGAACAAGTTCCTACAGCAGGTTTGGAGACACTGAGGCCACCCGAGCATCTGCGTACAGTTCTAGGGTGGTTTAGGGCTGTATGGACAAGCCACTTGCGTGCCTCTCAGACCCCCACGCTTCACCCCACAGAGCCTTAGGGTCCAGCAGGTTCCTGCCACCCTTTGCCTTCAGCAGATCTGGGAACAGCATCTCACTTGGCTTCTGAGGCTTGCTCCATGGACAAAGTTCTCTCAAACATCGTGACAGACATGGATGCGTTTTTTGGCAGACCACGGGTAGCAGACCAGGAGGGGTGATGCCAGGCACTGCTGAGCTGGTCTGATGGGAGGGGGGCTCCCCGGGGAGGGGTGTGCMGTTGGGGCTCTCCTCCAGCACGGCACTACCAGCCCCAACGCCTGCTCTCACTGGGGTGTTGCCACAGCACATAACTGTGATTTAGCAGGGCAGCAGATTTCTCAACTCATTTTTGTGTTGCTTGTTTTGCAGAAATCTGTTTCTGCTGAATGTAGTTCACAAGCCAAACTTTGGCAAGATCATTCTTACATTTCTTTCACATCTCCACTTATCTGAAGTAAATAATTCTGACTTSTTTAATTCTTAATCTAGTGTTTTATAAGAGAACCCATTTGACCTCATCAAATTTTGAGTCTAAGAATGACTGGGAAGTTTAAAGTTACTGAAAATTTTCCTTCCTACTCTACGTGACTATCAGTCAGTAAGAACAGTAAGTGAGTAAGATGTTAAGACATCCTGATTCGTGCTGAGATTTAATTCCCCTCTTGTACTTTCCGTGGGAAAGAAGTCTTGSGCAGACACAAAAGGTCAACAGAAGAGCCATAACCTGCAGAAACTTAACTCCAGTTTCCAGAAAAATACAGAAATAAACAACTTCCTCACAAGGAAACAAAAGGAAAATAAAAAGTCAACATCGATTTGTCAAGAGCACCTCATGTCAACTAACTCTAATATTTTTCCGAGGCACAGTGGTGGACCTCATGGTGAGGAGTAGCTGTGCCTGGAGCAAGGTGTTCTCCTCTGAGCAAGGCAAACACCACCCAGATACATCTCCAYTGCATCGGAGATGGGAAAGACCCTGGAAACCTGTCTCCGAGAATAAYGACCATTATCCAAAGAAGAACGGAYGGGCAGAGCTTTGCAGCCGTGCATCCTACATCRGTTTCATTAAWGCTTTTGTTTAAAATCTGTGAACTATGRGCTAGTAGATTGTGGGAATTGCAAAGCTAGTATGCTAGGAGCTATTAACAGAGGCCAGGTGACCCACTCAAATTTCAGAAATGGCCAAAAATACATTTCACTAGGAACAAATTACAACATGAAACACTCAGAGAGCAAACAAAACAGCATAGCCTGAAAGACAGCGGAGCACCCACTTACCGTAGGCTTTTGGAGCACTCCAACCATTTCTGGGCACTAAGCGTCGAATGGTGAGATCTGGGAGAAGATTGTCTGTTAAGATTGAATAGGGTTGTTTAATTGAAAGAAGAGAGGGGGCACGGTASTCTTGAAATACATACGAGGTTTCTGTAACAAAGGTGGGATAATCTGCTCAAACCCACTGAGACCCGTGGAGAAGAGCTCAAGCTCCAATTTAGATGCAATCCTCAGCCTAGATATTAGGAGGAAAAAGCTAATAACCATGTGCATCATGGAAATACATGTTTTGGAAGTTTGTCAGCAGGAATCCCTATGAATCTCTAGGTAAGGGCATGCATGGGCAGGAAGACAGGGTTTTGCAGCCACTTACAGTCATGAATTTTTATGATCCCAGAAGGAAGCCAGCTTCCGCAGCACGGTGCGGTCAGGGTGAACCTGTGGGCCAGCAGCTGCTGGGCCAAGCCAGATCTTGCTCAAGGTCAAGCAGGCTACTAATTTAGTCTCAAATTCTTTCTTTTAGAAAGAAACTTCTGCAGCTCGGTCGTTGTCATCCATTACAAACAACGCGTGCACTGAGGACAGGGTCCACGCTGCTCAAAGCCCACGTGACGCGCTGCAGGGCAGGTCATCGCTGAAGACGGGACGCATCAGGACTCTCACCCGGTGTCCCGCTGGAAGGAGGCGAGCCGCCGTGACGCTAACCCCGGGGTCTAGCAGCAAGCTTCCAGCTAGCGCGCTGCGATTGCCACGCTGTGCTCATGGTTCCTGGCAGAGGATGGCCAAACTGCAGCCTAAGTGAGGATGGACAAGAGTTCACAGCAGAAAAAAAAAAAAAGGCAAAATCTTTCTCAGGGAGTGCCCTGGGAGTATCTCATAAATAYGTACATCTATTGTAAATCACTTCTAACGGCYRTGTATACTTTTGGAGAGTGCAAAAAGCATTGAGAGTAAAAAGGGGGAAGGTGGAGCTGGTGGAAGTGATCCAGAATCACCCACGTAAATGAYAGAAGGAAGTTAGGGGAARATATTGGACACAGCAGCACACAGCAGTCAGAGAAACTCATCTGCAAAATTATCCGTGTGCTTCCGCAGTCCATTCCCATTCCTTCAATGAATACACTGTGCAACCGTTCACATCTAGATGAGGCACAAATATTTAATGAAACCTATAAACAGTCCTCAGAATGTTTGTTTTAAACAATGAATAAATCATGAAGAGACGTYTCCCATCACTTAGCTTCTAGACTTTTCACCCACGATAAATTTATTTGAAAGGTGCCACTGATGTTTGGATAACACCAGAAAAGATGTTCCTACTGTCCTGAAAGACAGGGGAAGAGCACAGAGACCTCARTACTTTTGTTTGAGAGCTTACATGAGATGACGTGTTTTTGAAAAGCACTACTGGTGGTGCTTTTATGGGAAGCGTTACSCTGCGTGGAGGTGCCTGGAGCTGATTAATCTTTACTGGAACACAAGGAACAGGTACCTGCACGAAGCGGGGGAARAGGTCTCTTTATCAAATTAAAGGGATTGGATTTAACTTTTTAAATTTATTGTAAGCTTTAAAGATTTTTGTTCCAGTAAAAGTATTGATCAGTAGGAGATTTGCATACTCCACTTTCATTGTATGGGGCATTTATGCCACCAACAGCTATTGCCGTGTTGATTAAGGAAAACAGGGGAAAAGGTTAAAGGCCACCTTTTAGCCATGAACATTTTTTTCACACTACCAAAAAAAAGATTTTTTTTTCTAGAATAMAGTTAAAACTATTTAATGTATGCTCTATTTTTCAATAGATTCAACTAGCGATAGATACTGACTTTGCTACAACATCCTGTCACCTTTAATGGCTTGCCRGATTTTCAGCACCAACATGAGAAGRAAAATCAGGGAACAGCTTCAGTCTGATTTTCAGACCCTTTTAAGTATTTCTTAGTTACAAGAGCTCTAGCATGAATGCCATTTTTAATTACCRGAGTTGTGCTGTATATGCATCTTAAATCACAGTCCTTTGCTTGGAGGTGGGAGAGGAGGCTTCCTAATRTCACAGGCAGAAATTAGAGTCAATATTTAGACATTTCAGATGGCTTTTATTTTTGGATTCCGATAACTAAAAATGGCCTCCCATTGATAATCACCTTTTGCAGCGAGCTAAGGAATTATGTGTTCCCAGGCATAAATGCAGAGGTTTACGTTGGAAAGCTGTGCCTCGTGCACGGGCAGGCTTTTGGGAAGCACCTCCCCAGGAGCAGCCCCGCGCCCAGCGGGAGCCGAGGCTGGTGGGCAGCGTGGGGACCGGCGGGGTGCTCCCGTGGGRACCCTGACCCAGTGCTGCTTCCCCCGGCTCGCTGCACCCTCCTGACCCTTCCCGACGAGCGGCTGCCCGCTGAACCCCGCTCCACGCTTCCAATTTACGACTTCAACGGCACGTGAGGTTGAGCCCTGCGTGTCTGACGGGGTGCTCGTTCCCCCCCAAATAGCGTTTCCCTGTGAGCCTCTCCCTGGAGGGAAAGGCGATGGCACCAGCCAAGGGCAAGCACCGCACCCAAACGGACCCGCCAGCTCTTTGCCGATTTCTGCAGTGTTTCTGCCACGTTGTGCCCCAAGCTGTGGGAGCCCCTGGGGATGCTGGTGGGGCTGGGCTGGTCCCACAGCGCGGAGGGCAGCAGGGATGACTCGAGCACGGCTGAGGAATGCCCTCCCTGCCCTCCTGTGCGCTTCTTTCCGACCTATAGACCGCCGCGGTCTGCAGGGGCAGCACCCAACGGGCCGTGGGGTGCGCACAGAGGGGGGTGAAGGAGGCGACGCAGGCCCAGGTTCACGTCCCATCCCCGGTCACGCGCAGATCTCCTGGCTGGTTATTTGCGTTCGTGTTTTCCACTGTAGGGTGTCAAGCCATCCTGCCCAGTCTCGTGATTGGGTAAGGAACACTTCAGAAAAACATTACTTTTTCCAGGGCACAGACACACTGATATAAAAAAAAAAAAAGAAAATGGCCAAAACACTTCCCCCTCCCCAGCAGTGGGTACATTAGAGATGGGATTTCTTYTTTAGGGCAAGATCCAAGAAGAAAAACTGTGAGACTAAAGTCAGACATCGAGTTCCTGGAATCAAAACCATATAGGTGATGGGCATTTGCCCTTTCTCCCAGGTTGGAGATGTGCGTGCGGGAAGAACTACAAGTGCTTTTATACCGCYGTAGCAGGCAACGGAGGCGGGACGGTCCCCAGCCCCCTGAACAGCGATGGCAGCACCATGTCTCGGCGCCCGGGGAGCTGGCAGCCTGGCTGCCGACGGAGACCAAAGAGGCAACAAACCCTCTCATGCCGGAGATCAAGCAGAAGTAGTTCACAACAGGATTCTGGGCATGTAGAGTGATGCTGACAATCATATTAGCACCATTAGTAAAATTTGATGTGGCAGATGGGACATCTTTTGCCTTGAAATAGAATCTGATTTTTAGAAGACCAGTTCCTAGGTGCATCCTTGGGAACATCCCGGGGAGAAGACCGCCGCAGCTCCAAGCCGATTCACTGCRCTTTGGAGGAATCATTCTAAAACACATTCTAAATCAAGAATGGTTTCTTTTTTTGTCTGCACAAGATCTCCAGCAGGACTAATTCTGTATTTATTTCTGTAAGCAGAATCATCTTCCTTTACAATTACRTTACACAGGATTTCTCAGCCAGGGATCTGGGAGCTGTGGTAATTCAGATACTCGCCCGGGAACCTCTGGTAACATTTTGCTTTGTGGTCTTCCCTTCTCCCCGAACTTCCCCTCCGTTGGCCTGCGGTCCCAGAAAAAATCCTCACAAGGGGATACAAGTTACAACCCCCCCCCAGAATGGTTCACCTTAAAGTGAATTTCTGGTTTTGTTCATCTTTAAAATCCTTTCCTCAAGTGTTAGACACTTCAGAAAACAATCTCTCCAGCACCGAGAGTTCAGGTTCCGCTCAGGAGAATTCAGTTTTGTTAGATTTGTTGACTTGCTGCTGTTTATGTTTTTGTGAAGCCGAGATAATGCCTCAAGTTTGCGGCAAGCTTGTGATATACAAATAAGAACACGGCTTTGTTATATGGCTACACTTCAAAGCTGAGGCTGAACTTCAAACCAATCCACGTGAAACATCTGTAGGAGAGGCGCGTTACGATGTTATAGCTGCCTGTACGTTACAAAGGCCCAAGCAAAKGTTCCAGTGGTGGGTCTGGATGAAGGGGACAGGACCTCCCAGCAAGGACCCTAAGAAACGCTCAGAGCTGGCGCGCCGGGTGCCAGGCATGGGGTGGCACCGAGGGGCCATCCCTGGGGTGGGCTGCGGGCCACCAGCACCGCCRCATCTCTGGGGCACCAGCACCCTGTCCCTGCCCCAGGAGGTGGAAAGCAGGACCATGGGGGTGCAGGGTGCTCCCGTGGCCAGCAGGGCCAGGAGCAGCGGTGATGCTGGCAGAGACCACCCCAGGTCTGCGCTCCTGGAGAGAGGTGGAGAGCATCACCTTCGGAAGCTCCTCCTCGCTGGTGCAGCCTCCAGGGTCTCCACACTCCAGTTTCTCCCCTAATTATTGCCCCTCCCCACCACCACCCAACATAAAAACAGTATAGCCAGGTTTTTAGCATTGTTATGTAAAGTCACTTTGAATCTATTTATAATGGAGACAAGATCACAGGTTTCCCTTAGTCACAAGATGAAAAACTAAAGACAAAATAGGCTCTGGACAGACAACGTGGTGCTTGCAGCTGCTGTGAGCTGGTGGGAAGATGCATTAATAATTTTCTTGTGCTAAAAGTTCCTAAAGTACATGTTTGGACAGTTAATTGAAGTAAACCGGTGGGTTGGGTAGGAGGTATGTGATCAGAGATAGACAAGCTCTGACCAGACCAGCTGTGTAAACAGACTTGTGCATATGTATCTACATACCTGGTTATCCAGGCTACAGTCTACATCCCTCTGGGATGAGGGCAGACTACTCACTAGCCCTGTAGTCAGAGAGAAGGAGGTCAGGAGCTTCAGCTGCTTTAAAGAGTATGCTGGTAACAGACAAAAAAAAACCTGAAAAGCTTTTAGACCCATCCTCTGGGCTCCCCGTCCTAAATAGACATCTGTTTCCTTTTTTCTGGAATGCAGTCTCCAAAACTTCTCTACTTGATTTGACCTGAAAACTTGCTATAAGCTGGACAGAGGCAGAGGGCTGGGACTGCTGCAGGGGGCACGCCGAAACGGGGAGGTGGGCTTACCAGGGGAGAAAGCCCAAAGGGGGCCAGCATGGCAGTGTTGTCTCACCACGTGCGAGCGCAGGAATACGAAGCCCGTGCCCACAACGGGTACCAACCACGGCCAGCAAGCTCCGTGCGCCCTCACGGACCTTCTCCAGGTGCTCTCCCTGCCCCGGGGAACTGCGGCTCCTGCCCCGGGACGAGCGGCTGCTGGCTCCTGCGCCTCAAAATGTAAGAACACGCTAAAGACTTGATGATGCAACTGTCATACCTCTTTCTGTGTAGACCTACTTTCTCGGTCTACACAGAAATATGATGAAGATTAACTGTGCTAATGAGCTGGACAGGGGTTTACAGCCTCTGGGGACTTACCTGCACTTCAGCAAAGTCACCCWGGAGGGTGCAGGCACAAGCATGTGGGTTACTTCTCCTGGTCCATCTTCAAGAGCTTTTAAAGACAACAATAAAATAAGCTAAAAAATTTGAAATGTGGTTTAGTAATTGATCATTTTAAAACAATAGACTGCAAAGGACACATTTTCTTCTGGCATGTTTTTTAAATCCCATTTGCTGTTGTAAATAACAGACCTCCCACAATCTGTGAGCACATGAAATTACAGGTATACTTCTTAAAAGCTGAATACTTCATAACAGAAAATGCTTTCATGGATATATTTTATCATTCTTCATATTTTTTGTTTTGAACATGAATAGTTCATAAGTGCATATTAAAAACACAAGGCATCTCTTAATATATTGTCTCCTCATCAGAAACTGAGTCTTACTGAGCACATGATGATTTTTTTTTTTTTGTCAGGTAACTATGGTGATAGGCAAGGTTGGGATTTTTTGTGGGTTTTGTTGGGGTTTTTTTGGTTGGGTTTTTTTTGGATGGGCACTGTATTTTTTATTTGTATTGGAGTGCTGGTAAACAAAAAAATCTTTTTTCCTAAGACAAATAAAAAGGTAAGGATAGCAGCTGATAAACACTGTATCAAAAGCTAAAGCAGACTAACAAACAGCTGCAGCACTTTATATTTGTCTTCATATAGTATTTATGCACAACATATTGCCACCAAGGTCAAAATTTGGAACTAAAAAAAATAACATATATGAATATAGAAYAGAATGAGGTCAGAGTGGATTTGCCAAACCAGCTCTTGAACATGCTTATTTAAGCCATTTGTATTTCAGCTACATCACTTAAAGTAAGGTGTTCTCCTGCTGCTCTCCTGTATTTYGCAGTTTAGCTTTCTACAAGAACACAAATTTCAGATAAATGTTCTCTAACACACATATCTCACAGCCCTGTGTGGCTCATTTCTTTGGGGATTGTACAGGCTGAACTGCTAAAAATGAGATATCCCTCTGATAATAGTGATCATCATCACAAATGACGAATGMCGCAGCTAGCTGCATCGGCTGCGAGAGCATCCCAAGCATGAGACTCCTACTTGCTTTCTGTGGAAGAGTGAAACATCAACACATTCCCGTAAAATGATTTCCTGAACGTAGGTGCGATGTGGTTTAACTTCATTATCAGAAGGATCAGGGAAACGAGGTCATTTCAACAGGCTGAGCCACTTTATTGAACACGTCTATCATGRTCAAGAACCTACTCCAAGGATCTTGGCACCCTTCCCTCCTTAACCCACACMCCCATTCTCGCAGGCGGAATGAGGGAGCGCCCAGACATCCAGGTGGTTGAACAGAGACAGTTAATGTGCAATCAGCAAAATAAAAAGCAATAATGAAGCTGCTGCAAGGGTTTTGTAATGTAATGACTACTAACAATATCTATTTACTGAGTACAAATACATGGTGCCTTGAAGATGAATATCTTTGCTGATACCACACTTAGCTTTTTATTTCCTTCCCCCTAACATTCMACATCCCGGCTCTCTCGGCAGTCCAACACCTGCTTGAGGACACTGTGGACTTTTCTCAGATGAAGGGACTTGTACTGTTTCAGAACACTGCTCATCCAGATGCACACAGAAATAGCAGCTTACATACAGATTAAACCAGCGGTTTAGCCAAGCAGAAAGGTCAAGCTAGCACTAAGTAAAAGGGGTTTTCTTTAAAAAAATGTACTATATATCAGGCAAGTTCTTAAAAGCCTTACAGATTTTCCTTTCTCCATAGAGCATTGCCACAAATATCAAAAACTTTTGTTTAGCCCTTACTATCTAGTAACACCCACCACTGAGTTGATGGCAACTGAGCTAAGGAGGGAGGGAGAATGTGTCACATACCTTGAACCTCCAGCTAGGACTGTCCTACCTCTAGGAGACAACATCAGGGGAAAGAGAACTGCTGAAAAAACCTTTTATAGCCCCAATCTGGGAAAGCTCTCTCAGCTGGAGGTAGGCAGGCACAGAACCACCTGCCCTGGTCTGGGCTTAGCGCAATCCAGCTGGACCAGATTCAGGCTGGGCTTATCTAGTGGAAACGGTGGGCTTCTGCCTGCTTCCGAACAAGGTCAATGCTGAGCAGAGCTGCTCCCCAGGAGACCGGCAGCTCCTCCGCTATCTCCGGAGCGTGTGGCTGTAACTACAGTCGAGGGAYGTGCAACAGCACGAGCTGGCCAGGGCTGGGGATGCTCCGGGGAGCAGCAGCTCTGCCTCCTTGAGCCTCTGCAGACATTGCAAACACGGAAGAAAAGAAAGGCATGTAATCACAGAAATAATTGCTGAGGAATATCAGAAGGGGTTTGTTTGCAGAGTGTTCTCTGAATCTCACAATAAAAGGACATAAAAAGGACAGTAATTGGCCACTTGGGATAAAGTTAATGGTAAATACTCTAATACAAAAAACCCAGACTGCACTTCAAGTAGATCACTTATCATAGTATTTCTCCAATATAAAGACTTTTCCCCACACCTCTGCACTTTTATGCTTAATTTGCCAGTGACTTCTACAATTATAGCATCTAAACAAACCAGAAAAGAACCTTTTGTTGGTCTGAATTAGAAAACGTGTCTGTCTASGTGGAGAATTGTTATCATTTTAAATTGCCTTCTCTGGAGCTTGGCGTTACGGGGTTTGGGGCTGGGGGCACATTTGRCTTGGATTTTTATTTTATTTTTTGACTCAGCTGAACACAGAAACATGTGCCTGGGAACTATGGGGTCTAAGAACAGCAATATTCATCATCATTTTTTTAAAACGCAGTAATACTTTTATGGGAATTCAAGGGAAAAAAAGAAGTTAGTGTTCTTTACCATGGAGGATACTTGCATTTGTGTGGAAAACAATAAGAGAATAGAAATTGCATTGCATTTATAATAGAAAACAAAGCAAGCCAACTGCAGGCCGCCCGCGCCTCTGGTTCGCTGCAGAGCTCTGCTCCGGTCACCGGGTCTCCCCCCGCGCCTGGGCAGCGAGGCGCGCCGGCGCGGAGCCGGCAGGGATGAACGCGGCTCTCGTCGGAAACACGCGCGGTACCGTGGTGAAACCTCTGCGGCCGCACCCTTGAACACCGAGTGACTTTGGTTCCAGGCGTTTAATACTTGAGACAACCAAAAAGAGTGTGCCAAAGGACTTCCCTGCTCTTGCTGTCCCTGTTGAAATCAGAGGGAATCTTGTCAAGGGTTTTAATGGAAAGGAGACTGCTGTGGTCTTACAGGCAATGGAGCAATATTGCTCTCAGTGAATGCTTGAAGGTTTGAGGGATATTTTAAAATATATTATAATATTAACTTAAATTATTTCCTGAGTTTGATTTAATTTTCTTGCATGCTAGGCAAGAGAATGAACTATTTCAGGCACACCAAAACAACACAGCTTGCTTTCCAGTTGCTGCCGCTTTTGAAGCAGCAAGAATATGATACAGAAAAACAAGTCATATCCCAAACCACCATTGGCCACACTTGAAATTTCACTATTGAGTACAGCACCTAAGCAAATTTACATCGCTATATTTGGTTGTTTCAAGCAAAGCTTAGAAGAATTGCGAGCAGAGATCTATGTTCTTGTGTCGTGGTTTAACCCCAGACGGCAACTGAGCCCCCCCAGCTCGCTCACTCCTCCACAGCAGGATGGGGAGAGAATCGGAAGGGTAAAAGTGAGAAAACTCGTGGGTTGAGATAAAGACAGTTTAATWGGGAAAGCAAAAGCCGCGCACGCAAGCAAAGCAAAACAAGGAATTCCTTCACCACTTCCCATCGGCAGGCGGGTGTTCAGCCATCCCCAGGACAGCCGGGCTCCAGCACGCGTAACGGTGACTTGGGAAGACAAACGCCATCACTCCGAACGTCCCCCCTTCCTTCTTCTTCCCCAGCTTTATGTGCTGAGCATGACGTCATATGGTGTGGGATGTCCCTTGGGTCACTGGGGTCAGCTGTCCCGCTGTGTCCCCTCCCAACTCCTTGTGCCCCCCCAGCCTGCTCGCGGGTGGGGTGGGATGAGGAGCAGAAAAGGCCTTGGCTCTGTGTCAGCACTGCTCAGCAATAACGAAAACATCCCTGTGTTATCAACACTGTTTCCAGCACAAATCCAAAACACAGCCCCATGCTAGCTACTGTGAAGAAAATTAACTCTATCCCAGCCCAAACCAGCACATTTTGCTTTCCCTTTTTGACATTGTTTGGAGTAACTACATATTCAACAACAAATGTGTATGAGAAATCCATGCAGAAAACAAACCAGCACAAGGCCATCAAATTAATCTAATAAGAGCTAGCACTGAAAATAACCCTGTTGATTATACACCTGGAGAAATTTGCAGTGCTCTGTCAAATCTCTAGTGCTCAGTGTCAGATAACATGTAAAACGATATACATCAAAACTGTGTACAGAAAAGTGTCCTAGGTGAAACTCCATGGTCTGTGGTAAAGAAAAGCAGACTGCAAAACAGTTGTCATCCTGGATGAAAGCTGTTATTTTTATTAGCACAGTATATATGTGGATAATTCACAGTGAATAGTATGACCAATTACTTTCACCTCTTTTTGCTTTATATATTGTCTAGGGTCACTTCTCTTGAATGCAATGATCCTTTTGAAATTATTCTCTGAATTATTTGGTTCATTTGTTCATTTTTCAAATGAAATTTAGTAGTAATCCCTCTGCCCGGGAGGCTGATGTTCAGAATTTGCAGATACAAAAACGGCATTGTATCTTCATGCCATTTGACTGGAATGGAAAGAGYTCTTCCAGCTAGATTTCTGGTGCAAATACAGCTTACATCAGATATATTGACTATTTATCATTTTTCATCTCAAAAGATCCTACCGTATCTCCAATAATAAATAAGATCTACTATCTATTTACTTTTAAGATACAGGATCCTAAATCCAGATTAACTCCAGTGAAAATGACGGAGCTTTGGACATGTGAGATCAGGGTAAGAGACACCGGATTTGAGCAATAAAGATCCATGCAGTGGAGAGCAAATATGACAGAATAGGTAAAAAATGGTAAGTACTAATTGCTGCAAATCTCAATACAGCGTGGTTAAGATACCAGCTTGCTTAATTTCCTTTGTTAGAATGTGGATGATGATTTTTTTTTTATGGTGGTGGTTTTCTTTTCTGTATTCATATTATTATGTGTGACCTGTTTTCAAAACTGTTATCTTTTGTGTGTCATGGAAACTAAAATTGCTGTAGAGGACCCTGGTTTTGTACTGGTCAAATAAGGCAAGAATATACTTCCTATTTAAAAAGGCATGGTCTATTATCACTTTTGTTTGCCCTCTTGAAAGAAAATCAGCAAAAGCTCCTTGGTGCTTTAACAATCTCTGCCAAAAAAAGAAAATCTCATAAGATATTTACTTCAATATTTTATGACCAATATACCACTATGCAGGAAAATGCCAAAAGTAATCGCTTCCTGTTGCTGTTGCAGTGTTAAAAGGASCACTAACACGACACTCGGCTCCCACTCCATTTTCAAATCGGATTTGCACAGGTTCTTGAACCGTGCACTTTTAAGGTTCGTTTCTTCCTRCCAGCACTCCCACCTATGGCTATTGACATTTATTTCCCTATATTTGTCTGAATAAATGCAATTTATTGGGAACAGCTACACTATCAAATCAATAAGACATATGGAACCCGYCTAAATACAAATGAAGTTGTATATGTAATAATTTCTCTAGAGTTTTAGAGCTGCATCTTTTGAAATGGTAGCTGCAAAGAAGGCGTAGTGGTCAGAGTGCTGTAATGAAACAGAAAACTGGGTATATCACCCCAAACTGACATTGGTCAGTCGTATCCACGGGCGTTTATGGATTATTCTTTCCTCCTTTGATATTAGCAGCCTTTTCTGGGCTTGGGAAGTCCTTTCTAGCAGGGAGCCCTAACATCTCCTTGACCAACCATGCGTCCACTGCCCGTGGCCCTGGGGCTGGACGCCGGGCGGGCGGACACAGAATGACGGCRGGGCTCACGTGGGACAGGGTGTCCGGAGGTCCCCAGCCCACACAAGCGGGTCCAGCTGGACCTGGGCTCCGGGGACCGCCTCTATCGAGGTCTGGGCATCGGCGCCCGCACAGCCCCACTGGACAACCTGGTCCGGCGTTCTTCATTAGAGAGCAGGTCTCAGCTCAGAACGGAGGAGAAAGGTATTGTTGCTGAGTCAAAATAATGCATTCAAATACCCCCAGGAAAGGACAGAGATGGTTAAAGTGACAGCAACGTGTAACTGAAGAGGACATCTTCCACCGCGGCTTGCCCCGCTGAAGAGCCAAGCGGCGCTGCCCGTGACCCGTTGGACGTGCCCTGCAGAAGGACCCCTCAGGTGCTGGGTCTGCGGGCGTGCGACCGCACGGGGGAAGGAGCAGAGAGGGGAAATGCCCGTTCTCACTCTCTTAGAAGGAAACATCAAGTTTTCTTACATTTTTAATTCTCAGAGGAAAGAAAAATGCTTTTTAACACTGCTTTGATCTGGAGCTGTGGCCGTTTACATTCTCATAGAAAATGCCAAATTTAAGAAAAATTATCTGGAGACCCAAGGACCATAACACTGACCTCACTCATGCAGATCTTACATTAGTGATTCTTGATAATTAAAACATCAATGAGTATGAAGCAACAGGACACGGTGTTATGTCCTAATTGTACATTCAGTGTTAGGATAACGCAGTACTGGATGCTTCTCATGGACATGTGATCTGGGTTTCAAAATCCCCTGTTTCTTAAGAGATAGCACTGTATTATGTCTAGTGAAGATAAAAAGCCATGATGTGAACTGAATGGTGGGAAAAGTTTTCATCCCTTAGTATTCGCTGGCATAAAGTAAGAAAAATCAGATGATTGCAATAAAACAAATAAATACTAAAGCTCCCTGTATAAAACTGAAGAAGAATTTTGACATTGAAAATATGTGACAAATTTGACCTTTTATCCTCACCTATCCTTTTYCTTCAACCTAACCCCACAATATTCAAACCCTGGAGGAGCTGCYCTAGTCACCATTTTTAATACAACTGCCAAAGAACAGTTTCTTCCTAACAGCATTGAAAACGCAGCCTAGCCTCCAAAATATATTGCCTATTTGGCAAGAAAATAATACTGTTCCTTGATATTTCCTGATTCAGAAGGGTAAAAAAAGACTCGATAACCAGGCAAGTAAATATGGCTTCAAACCCACAAACACCTACTGCTTTATCCTGTGCCCGGCAGCTCACAGGGGCGTGGGCAGGAGGAAAGGAAAATGCTCTTTTTCTGAGAAAGCTTTCGTGTGCATTTCAAATACAGGGGGGTTGCTACTAAATGCATGAAAGAAATACCCTACTACTCTCATTTCTTTATATCATTTACTCTACTACATTATTCATATTTACATTATTTATATTATTTATACAATTTATATTATTATACTGCATTAATTATATTATTTCTATTATTTATATCACTATCGTATTCATTTACAGCTAGCTCAGCTTTTGTCAGCCCATATATATTGTAGATATTAATTATTTTCATCTCCTAGTGCTTTGGCAATTGAAGTTCAATAGGTCAAGTTCTCTTCTCACTTCTGCTCTTGCTTCATATATATGCATATATTTTTAAGTATCTGAAATTATATACATGTAGATACTAAAAAGCCTTTTTTTTAATCCTCATTAATGAAAATGTCTTTAGATTTAAATGAACAGTGGTTAGGAAAATCCACTGTCCAAATGTATGCAATTAATGATCAGGATTCGGCCATGATATTTTTCTATTTCTGCCTTAAGGACCAAGGGCCAAGGGTACTTTTAGGCGACAGCAGAAGGATACCAAAGAGACATCTGGGCTGCTAAATGCCCCCAGCTACTGACACAACTGAAGCTAAGCACGCGCACAGCGTCTGCGCTCATTCCGGACCCTTATGAAACCTGCGGTTTGTCTGAAGGCGCTTCTTGAACCAGAAGAAGGTAAAGTCATCGAGGCAAAATCTCACGGCAGGTTGCTCACCCGCCTGACGGGACGCTTTCCGTTCAGCTGTCTAACAGCCATAGGCTAAAGGCCTGCATAGAAAAACGAATTCTTTCGCCTGTTAGACAGTCCCTGCATAAATGCCAAAGTGTATTAAATCCATTTCTTTGTTAAAATGAAGTGAAAACAAGCTATTTACAACTGCGCACCAGTAACTTCCTAACTTCGTGTGTAATGTGAGGGAAAAAAGGTTTGGAAACCTCTTCTGGAAACACCGTTGGACATGAATTCTGCATCACACATGGATGGGATAGCTGAAACGAAATAAYAGTCACATCTGAATGCCTGGAACATGCTGCCTAAAAGATCATGTTCTATGTTTAATTGAAGAGTTGTTGAAATTAGAAAATATATTTGTAACATTCAGGTCATTAAAAATGTAATTGAGCTTAACTGACGTGATATCGACGAYCTTCTTATCTCCCATCAGAAAAATCATAGCACCTGTTTATCATACCAGAGAAGGAATTTCAGAAACGGTGAGAGGATATGTTCGTATACACGGGGCTTGACGTGACTTTGACCACCTGCTCTGCTGGTGCTCAGAGTCAGGTCTTAACAGCAAGACAGTAAGAATCCATGTCAAAATAGGGAGATAAAAGATCAATAAATATTTAAATGAAATGAGATGTTAATCAAAGGCAGGAAGGCTTGTGACATTTACCCAGGCAAACCTGGGGAACTCGGGGAAGCAATCACTTACGTTCGTGATTATCTCCAGGAGCTCACGGGTGTCCCAGAGGACTGGGAAAGGAACAAGAGCATTTATTTTTAAAAAGAGGGACCGAGGGAATTACAAACCAGTCAATCCACATTCAGTGCCTACAAAGACAGTGAATCAAAGCATCAAGCAGGTGATGTGCTAAGAGCCGGCAGTAATAAATAGAGCTGGCTGCAGTGATTTTCAGTTTCACACAGATTTTGGGGCTTTACTGCTGGTGTCAGTCTAAAATGATAGGTAGGCTTATCCAGAAGAATAAGAAAGAGGTAGAGCAATATCATAAATATTGGCAACTGYCTATTTGCTGCAGCCAGTGCACTTACAACAGACTGAAGCCGTTATTGCAGTCAGACCTTTCTTCAATTTCCTTGGGACTTTCATAAGTTTCACACATTTCGGTAATTTTTACAATCTTCTGTATTTGTTCATCATGGCATGAATATATTTTATAAGTGCATTGGGGATAATGGGCTCTTTATAAGCATTTTGCATCAAGTACCCCAAAGAATAAATGGAATTTTTTGTAAGATTTCCGTGCTGGTCACCCATACTCATCCTGGCTCACTGGGGACCGGAAAAACCCTCTTTTAGCCCAAGCTTAATCTGAGACCTTGCTCAAGTTTTAAGAAGCCAGGGAGCTATTAGAGTTGGGTCACCGGTTGGTGCCCAAGCACAGCGCTGCTCTGACGCTCCTTCCCCTCCTGCTGATCCCTGGCGCRGACCCCGCTTTGGGAAGCAGGACGCTCTCCGGGTTGGGTTTTGGGAAGAGGGGCTGTGCTGGGGAGCCGAGGCAGCGCCAAGCGCGTGCCGTGCGTGCCGCAGCCCTGCCGACGCGGATGCCTGTGTGCGGCATCGTCCTGTCCTCGCCTTTGYCTGGGAAGGAGAATGCGGCAGGGCAGACACCCGTTAGACAGTAACATCAGGTGGAAGGGCYGCAGGGTGGAAACAGGCTTTTAGCAAGAAAAGGGGGTTATATGAGTCTGGAGGACTTCGATACACCTTGATACACTTTGAACCGCAATGTGGTTCCTCCAGCTTGTGAGACTTTTCCATCTCAAACCAGGGCTTTGTCGGACTGGTGTCTGGAGGAGGGTGCAGGGTCTGTCTGAACCAGCCTCCAAGCTTTCACCACGCCATCAGTGGCCATTCTGTATCTTAGATTAAACGCAGTTTGCTTTTCTAGTAAGCCACCTACATCATGCCATGCATATTAGMTACTCAAGRAGAACATTTAATTAATTTCTCTGACRTACTGTCTTCAGACAAAGTCTTTTACCATTATACCTTCGTATGTATATAAAGACGTACACATTCCCTTTGGTGTGGGAAGGAAGGAGTGAGCTGACTTTGGGTTTGACTCCTTAAACACCAAAATTCATTTTTCTGATAATGTTGCACTCAGAGTGGTGCCTGTTGTYTCTTGTGCCAGTTTGGAGTTGGCAGTGAAAATAAAATACCTTAGTGTGGTGCAGCCAAAATTGTTAAAAAGTCATATTTGAAATTTTCTTGTTCTGAAAACATCAGTGTATCAGTAATTGACTGAAAGATTCTGGAAACTTAAATAGGCTATAAAAATAACCTATTCTGCATACTTCACATTCTTCAAACAGCGGCTTGTGTTTTCTCAACCTGAATTTTTCCTCTCCCCTCTCTCTTGCACCAGTCTCTCCCTTCACTATAGACTTCCAGGAAAGGAAGGTTGATTTCATTTTTTCATAGTTAAATTATTCAGCGAGAGCTTAAGATCTACTGCTGTCATGTAATTTTACTCTTTGGCATGTCACAACTCGTGCACAAGCATGACGCTGGAGGAGCTGTAAGTAGGTCGCAGCAGAACCTGCCCAGAGTCACTCTGTGCATCCCAGCAGCACCACTCCGCCCTCCCACCCCGGTCCTGCTGGAGCGCAGGGTTTCTCCCATGAGCTACCCAGATCTCTGCTTGCAAATTTCGTTATAGAGTGTCCCAATAAGATTATTTTAAAGGCTTTGATCATCTTCAAACCCCTAAGCCAGATGAACTCAGATAATATGGCACTGGCATTTTACTCCAGCATCATGTTGTTACTCTTCTACTCATCACCTTCAGACAAGAGAAGAAACATGGCATAAGAGGAGCCAAGGAAGAAAAAGTAAAAATATCAGCAAAGCAAAACCTTGTTTTGAAGCTTCTCATATAGAAAAATACTGAGTGATAAAGAAATTGCGTTTATAAACTTTAATTATCTGTTTAGATTCACAAGTGACATAAAGGCGGACAGTAGGAATGCATCCCTTAGAAGCGTGTCCACTTCACACAGAATTAGTCTCCTCATGGTCCTGAGGCAGCTCAGTACTTAATGCAAATATACAGCCCCTTCATATCTTGCTGAAACAGGATGTTGCTTGCTTTTTATTAAAGTGCAATTAATTTTTATTTTTTCTTTCTAAATTATTTTCTGCTGTCTCTCTGAAGTGCTAAATTTTGCTGTGTTCCTAACCAGGATTTCCCTGAATAAAACTGGAGGAAATAAAAATTTGCATTTAATTAAACAAGATCTAGTTTTAGCATGCTGAAGTTACTGCACGTGAAAGATGCACACATAYAGCCTTAAATGTTCAGAGTTGTACTTAGGTCCTGTCAAAGCCCATTAATTGCAAAAGCTGAGCAGGCTCCTCTGTGACGGCTCCTCACAGATTTCGGGCAGAAAGTGCTTCTGCAGGAGTCTGGCAGGTCCCCGGAGCATAGTGAGTCCCGCAGAGCCGGAGTGGGGGACACCCTCGTCGCCCCTCCCCATAGCTGGGACCCCTCCTCGCCCCACGGGGACACGCGTCCCCACCCCCAGCGCCGGAGCAGACCCTGCCCGGACACCACCGGGTCCCTCCTGCTCCAGCCCAGCTTCTGCCCTTCTCCTTTCCTGGTATTTAAGTAATGGCTGGTACTCCATTCCACTAATTATCCAAGATTTGTAACATTCCAGAAGCAATATTTTAGAAATCAAGAGGTTTCATTTTCCATCCTACTTACATACAAAGGTTGTCTAAAAAGGCTACTAAAAATTAGCCAAAAAGTTAACAGTACACGYCTAAAAATCTCTTCCGATGGAAGATGTTTTGCCATATGATTCCAAATATTTTTTAATAAGCAAGGATCTCAACCAGAAATCAGAGAACTTTTTGCAACACTGATGCCAAGTGACTTTGCATAATAAGAATGTGAATTAATTTTGCAAAGCCACACTTTTTGGGAGAAGAAAACGGCTCTTGTATTTGCRTTATGAGATTACCTATACATGAACAGTTGCAGCTGCTCAGTATTTTGACTGCAGAAGGTTCTATTACTGTGGGTGGATGGGCCTTGCTGTAATAAAATTTATGGATGAGGACTGCGTGAGTAGCGAGCACTGTACGAGCACTGTAAGAGTACTGAGCACAGAATGACGGCGCATCGTTTCTCTGATGGTGTGTAGTACACAATCACAACATCTGCCACTGCACTAAACGTTTTCCTAGGTATCACTTTTTTTGCCCAATAAATGGGACGGTACGCTACCTCCACTGACTTTACCAGCATTTTCGTAAAAAAGCCCAGGCTTTCGCAGTACACGCGGAAGGGTGGGACAGCTGGCTGCAATAAAAATGCCTTTAATGTCACCATGTATGAGGTAAGAGCAACATTCTGCCGAGTTACGTAGCTGGGCGTAACCGAGTGCTCCCTTTAACTCGGGCTGCGGTGTGAGCCCGGGGGAACAGGGTGGGCAGGGGTGGGCTTTGGGCTTCCCCCCTGCTTCCCGGGAGGCAGCAGGAGCCGGGACCCTGGGGTAGTACAGCAGAGCTACGGGCAGCAGGAGTTAGAGACAGCCCCGAACCCTCCTGCTCGCGTATATCTAACGCTTTGCAAAAGTACAGCCACGTATTACCACCCTGAAAGCTCTTTATTTTAAGCAATCGTATAAGTACTGGATGTTTTCAAGTTGCACTGCTCTCCTCTAATCTTGTTTTCGTAATGAAATTTAAGTCTAATATAGGCATAATGTAGAGTAATGTATCTCCTGCACCTCAGAATGAATGTTAAAAGTGTAAACTCATTATTTCTCCTTCAGTAGATCTCCTTTTTATCTCTGTTCTATAGACATTAGAGTAATATTTGTCTCCTGAATACGCTGATGAGGATCCAAAACTAATTTTCACAAAAATGAGAAGTCCTTAAAAACATGCTCTTATCATATCGTGCAGGCTCTTTCAGCTGTTACCCGTGTTCTTCACTTTAATCTCAGTTTTAATTTTTAAGTGGATCTTTTTTTTTTTTTTAGCACTTCTCTCCATCTGCAGCGGCGAGGGCCAGGTCTTCTCCCTTCCCCGTGCACAACCCCTTTGGAAACGTGAATTCCTTTTATTAGCATAGGGGGGTTCATTTGCACCAGTCCATCCTGGGGCAAAGGGAAGGGAAGAAATGCATTAGCCCAGGAAAAATCCGGGAACTCAGCAGTTTGCCCTGACTCAGAGTCCCTCCCTGCTTCTGATCCTGCCTTGAGATAAAGTGAAATCATATATTTAAGGGAAATTTGTACTGCTTGGGCTGGCAGATATGTCATTCACTGTTCACTTATACACACTCATTCATCACTTCAGTCATTCACCTGAGTTGATAAAACCTTTGATGTAAGGTCTGCAGTTAGTAATTGGGCTTAATCACTTTCAAAGAAACCTTTTCAGTTTTCAGAAAGTTTGCATTCTTAAAGAGAAGCACCAAAACCTCCAAAACCCCAGCCCTAAAATAAATAGCATTTAAAAATAGATCAGCGTGATTTTATTCTTGCCATACCTGTCTCTTTTTGCATTGCTGTATGGAAAAATATAGAAAGATGAATTCCGATAAAGCAGTTCTCCTGAAAGCTATTATCACAAGATTGATTAACTTATACTACTTTGTTTGAACAATAGGTTCTGGAGAGAGAAAAAATACAATTTCCCTCAGTCTTAATCCATGAAAAAGTTATCGGACATTTGTTTCTCAATTGGCATGGTAAAAATCAATACATGTTTTGCAAAGATGCATGCAATTTGCTTTAAGAATTCGCACTTGCGTGATCTTCAAGTACTATGAGTTGTTTGGTAATTATTTGTTTCTAAGGTTTTATAGATTCTCCTTTCTTGTCCATGATTTTACATTGCTATAACTTTTGCTGACTTACTGAAGTGATTCTTGATTTTCAACAATGGATGGTTAAGGGAGAATTAAGATGCCACTCTATTCATCAGCTGGGTTTGACTTTAATAGAAAGACAAATGATGCATGCATAACAATGACTCCAACTTAGATCAGTACCCAGCTACGGAGGTGGCAAGCCTAGGCACATGTCAGGCTTTAGCATAATAAGTTGCATCCTTCTTGCAAATTATATGCCTGGGTCCCTACGCCTCTACGGAGCCTTTTGCTGCTGTTGTTCTTGTTGGTGTTCGCATTCGGAGGGGGCCGCAGTTTGCATACAGATCAGCTGCTGCCTGACTCCATCCTCACACCGAAGCCTTCAGGATACGGGCATTTGGTTGTCAATCCTTCGCAGCAAGAAATATCTTCCCTTGAACATCAGTAGAGCAATTAGTAAGGTACACTAAACAGGGAAGCAACTTAGGGGTTCAGAAGTTGCATGGGAGTATAGGGCAGGCTGAGTAAAATAAGAGACCTTTCCTCATCCATCCTTTCCCTATATAAATACCCTTAGGGTTGTTCTGAGAATTTTCTTTTTTTGCACTTCTTTCCTAGTTTCTTCTAGGAAGTTCAACAGTGCCATGAGACCACCTGCTATATCACATCCGTAACCAATTTGATATCATGAATCATTGAATCGAGTAATATAATGTAATAATAAGCAGGTTGGGCTGCAGCGTTCATTAGCTGGTGTTCTCTTAAATAAGTTCATGCTGAAACAGAATCCTTCAGCCAATTTTTTCCACTTACCCTGCTGTTCAGGGGCAAACTAGGAAAATGAAGGAAAAAATCAGAGCTGAGAYAGGCACCACTACATGTCTGAAACTCGCTCGGCCATATGAAGAGATATTAAAAGAATACAGATATCTGAGCACATTTTGCTAAAGAAGGCAGCCTTAATTTTAGCTGGCTGGCAGATGGGGTTTCTCATTAGCCTGTCTTTTCATCTTATCTCATGCAATTAAGTAGGCTCGGGAGGGACCCTACGGGACTGGCCATCTTCCAAAGGCTCGCACAGCCCAGGCTGCGCGGCTTCCCGCTGCGGAGCCGACCGCCCTTTCGTGTGGAGTTGTTTTTCCTGACATACGGAGCCGAATGAAGGGCTTTTCTGCGCGGATGGGGTTTGCAGGACTGCGGTGCTGGKCGGCTGCAGGGGCCGGGCAGCCCGCGCTGCGATGGCAGGCTGGACTCCGCACTGTCCCCGCGACAGCCGCGACAGCAGCGTGACGTGTTAGACGGACAGCGTGCGTGGCAGGGCTGGCGGTGGGGATCTGAGAGGAATTTAATGTGTTACGCCCTTTTTCAGCTCTTTCTGGAGCATCAGAGTTCCTGCCAAGATGAGAGGAGATCTCCATCAAGTGCTTCCCAGGAGCGGCCGGAACAGCGTGATCCAATAGAAAAATCTCAGTAGATCCGTATTTCCTCTGCGTACCTGCAGTTTATAAATGATATGTTCACCGTCCTGGGAACGAGCACTCTGACCTTGCTGTTGTAGCACAGGGAGATGCTCCAACCGGGCAGTGACAGCCTGGCCCTCCACGGCGCTCGCCCTGCCTAGCCCAGGGCTCAGCCCCGGGGCGAGGGAGGGGGTGGCAACGACCCACCCCGGGGTGCACCCGTGATGGAGCCCCTCGGCTCCCAGCGCAGCCCCAGGGGGGAGCAGCACGACCCGTCCTGGGGTGCACCATGGCGGAGCCCCTCGGCTCCCAGCGCAGCCCCAGGGGGGAGCAGCACGACCCGTCCTGGGGTGCACCATGGCGGAGCCCCTCGGCTCCCAGCGCAGCCCCAGGGGGGAGCCGGGCGCCCAGGGAGGCAGCGGGGCAGGGGACGGCGGGCGGCAGCGCTCCCTGGGTACCAGCATCCCCCCTGCCCCTTTATCCCGGCCCCCCTGGGCATCTCCTCCCTCTCCAGCGCAGGAGCGCCGCAGAAATGTCAGCCCTCCGTCAGGCAAAGCCGTGGTGTCGTTCTCTCGCGTCAGGGCCGGTCCTGGAAGCTCTTATCTATGGGAGTAATTTCAGTGCTCAAAGGGACTGTTGGTATGAATAAAACCTGCTCCTCGGGATTTATAGGACAGGCCCCATATTTTGCAGTCCATTGATTCAGTATTATTCCTTTGTTCCCATAGAAACGTGGGGGTTTTAAGGAGTAGTTTGAAGCTAAGACAATGACAATAAAACAAAACAAAACCCTATCAAACCTTTGTATGTACATGCATTGGRGGAAGAAAATAAAATCCTTGACTCCTTTCTGCATCCTGTAAAGCAGAGTAATTTAGTTGGGGGGGGGAAACACAAACCCTCTTATAGATGTGATCCTTTTGAATTGTTTGCCTTTTTTCTGAGGCAATTTCAGCAAAATGCTTAGCAACACGTATAGAAGGAAGCTGCTAAATCTTTGTATTAATTCTAAAAACCTCCATTTCTTATTAAGTCACAAAAGATAGCTTTTACTTTATTTCCAGCAAAAGGTAATTTAGGCTTTATTTTATTTAGAATGTTGCCCACCGTGCTGGAGAGGCAAGATTTCTTAATTGCTTTGTTGCAAAAACAATTTATGTGGTTTTTTTTAATGAGTTTAATTTTCTTTAAAGTTTTCCGTGTATAAATGTAGCAGCATTTTGAAATCAAATAAATTATCCACATAGCTGCCTCAGTGCTCCCATCATTGAACTAAACACTTGAAGATGCTACCTCCACAGGTCTTATTGTATAGAAAATATGTGTACAGAGARGGAGTTTGAGTTGGCGTTTAAAAAAAAACACAATAAGCAAGAGAGAAAAGGAGGGAGATTATTACCTGTATCCTAGAAGCTGTCCTCCTACCAGAGAGCTGGGAGCTGAAGCCAAACATGGTGAGTTGCAACACAGAGGTGAGGTTTTGAGAGGATGGCAAAATGTCTGATCATGCAAAAAAAATCACAGTGTTTTTCCTCAGATCCACCTTTAAAGCAACTAATATAACTGGTGCTGGACTGGGATGGCACACAGGTGAAATGAATCTTGGTGGCCTGCATCTGTGTTTTCTGCCATCGCCATGAACAAGAACGATGGCAGTCGGTGAGAATCATGCCAGATTATGG
Source organism: Oceanodroma leucorhoa (assembly GCA_030449065.1). Lineage (NCBI taxonomy): Eukaryota > Metazoa > Chordata > Aves > Procellariiformes > Oceanodroma > Oceanodroma leucorhoa. The sequence goes on from JASVER010000212.1 coordinate 80,597, forward strand.
CAGTAAAATAAATAAACCAGCGGCGTGGGACTCAGTTTACAACGCAGAGGTTAACAGCTGCGAAAAAGAAGGCGAGCTGCAGCCTTTGGGCTGCAAAATACAGGACTACTGCGCCCAGTCTGTATTTGGCTGTGAGTATCAGCTTTTCTAGTAATTAAGCAAATATTTGCGGTCAGCATATTTAAAGATGGTGACTCGTCTGCAGTTTTCCCTGTCGCCAGCACTCCGCTCTGGTAAATACATGCTCCAGCAATAGGGTGCCGGTGGTGACAGACCAGTTTGGAACCTTGCCTGCGGGCGGAGCGGGGGGCACCGGCAGTTTTGGGGCAGTGAGCAGGCGGGAGGCTCTCTGAGAGGGACGTGGGCAATGTGCTCCTGTTCCCAGTCCGGCGAGCAAGACACTCTGGATTGTTCTAACTTCTTCAGAACCTCAGTGGAGGAAGGAGATGAGAAATTGCTACTGCTGCAATCAGGTTTGGGTGGAAGAGAACCTCTCTCCTGTTTCACCAGGTACTCTGATGAAAAGAGAGAAGAGGCTTATCACAAAAAGAGGGAAAACGAGCCCCAAAGTGGCTGAGGATAGTATAAAAGGAACTGTTGCAAAACATGAGAGAGAACAGTATTCCCGAGCTCAAGTTGAGGAGCCAGGAGAACGTGGTCAAGTCTCTTATTTTTTAGTRCCTGATGGTATGTTGTAAAGAATATATATGCACCTTCCGCTGGGATTCATATAAACGATACTTGTAATCTTCGGTGTCAGATGGAAAGGGATAGGCAAAGACCAAGAAGTAATTCCAGCGTTTTAGCGAATGGTTGCGACAGACTAAAGGAGGAACATTTATAGCGCACGTATGTTAAAATCCAGCACTGAAAGCAAGCCATAAAGCCAACGTTAGTGATGAATGGTAAGTGATGAATCCCTCAGCTGGATTAAAGCACAGAGCACACGTTAAAGCGCACAAGAAGGTAGAAGGAGGAGCTGAAGGAGCARTGGGTTAATGGCAGGCAAGCAGGCAGAGTTATCGCTCTGCATCAACAAATGCCCCAAGACTTGGTGAAGCTGAATGCCACTCCAAAACCGACAACAGCCTCACACCTGAAGGCACAGCATGCGTGTCTCGGTGAGGTACCTGCCTGAGCAGATGACTTATTAATTTCGYTGAGCCCTGCGATGCTCACAGTGGGTACCTGCGCATCCTTCTCGAGGAGGGAGACAAATCTAGGGCAGTTTTGCCACTTTTCATGGGCTTCACCACTCAAAATTTTTGCCTGTCAACATCCATAAGTGTCTTTGACTTCCTATTGACATACGGACCTGCTACTGTAACTGCATGCAGCACATCGCATGCCATATTTCAGTGAGGCAGTGATTTATAACTTGCTGTTGGAGCTCTTCTGTATGAACAGTCAACTCTCCGAGCAGCTCAGGGACCAGCTACTAACAGCGGGCAGCGTGAGAACGAAGCATGAACAGGAGCTTTCCCTGTCCACGGGGCTCTGAGCGATCCCCTGCCGCAGACGTGCAGGAGAAGGGCTCGTGGGAGGCGCAGTGCCGTGAGGATGAGGAYGGACCCGTCCCCCCTGGCCCCGGGCATGGGGCAGCAGGAGCAGATCTGCGGGTCTCCCCGGAACCTCTGAGCCCCAAATACCCCACCAGCACTGGGGACAGCAGATGTGTGTGCTGCTCCTKGTCTGCACCCCAGAGTCCGGCTGGACTAGGTGATCTGCAGAGGTSCCTTCCAACCTCAACCGGTCTGTGACGCTGTGACGTGTCACCCTAGTCTATGCTTCAAACTCTCGGGGCTCCGAGAGCACAACAAATAGGCCATAATGGCCCCAATCCACCTCCATGCCAGCCCTGTCCAGGTCCCAGGAGCCTACTTCAGCCCAGGACGGGGCCCTTGGTTCTGCCTGAGCTYCATCCAACACCCCAGCCCAACCTGYGACCTGCCCCGTCACCTGTCYGGCCATCCCAAYGCTCAGACCCRCCTGGTCCCCACAGGGGCAGCTACAGCAAAGGGTCTGAATAGGTCACAGCTGGATGAAATTCTGGAGAGGCTTCAGGAGGAAGAAGTGATCTCAGCTGAAATCTCAAAAAGTGTCTTAATTTCCTCACCTGGTTATTGACCACAAGCTCTCAAAGGTGCAAGAGCTAGCCATGAAATACATGCACCATTCTCGTTTGTAAGCTGCAGGCACTGGTGGTTAATTTACATGATATATAAGTTTTAGCAATAAAGAATTCATGAAGCAAGGGTTGAATCCCTCCGCTGCCAAGCAAATGGGAACATTTCCACCACCGCAGGCTAATGATTAATTTATACACAAGTACTGGGACAGCAGACAAAAAGTCCTGTTTATTGTCTAGACAGGAGCCGGTTCCACCTTTCTTGCCCTTGCCATTTCTAAAAGTTGAGCAAAATCCATCAATAATTCTTCAGGAAGAGCATTAAAATTAACCTGCCAATCCAGTTATACAAGACAGGAAAGGCTGGGGGGGGGGGAGAGGTTTAGCTGTATGCAATCATATATTATCTTATAACTTCAGATATAAAGTTTGTAATGACCCTACCACAATCCCAAAACTGCATAAAGTCCTAAAAACTGTCTCTAAAAAGAACAGAGGTTTGTGACRAGAGGAGTTCGTGTCACTCCTTGCTCGTCTCCAGCCCCAAGAATTGCGTTGGTGATGTTTTGACAGTAGCGAACTCTCCTTGCTCTCTCCTCCGTGGTGCTGGGGGTGGCTGCAAGCTCACCCCGTGCTCCGCTTCCCTTCCCGACGGCACAGGCACCCCAGCCCAGCCGCGGCGCTGGCCGGTGGGTGCTCCCCGAGGGGCAGGAGCTCCCCCGCCTTGGCTAGCGGGGGGCAGGGGGCATCCCGTGGGCCGGGGCACGCAGCAGGGCACTGGGAAGCMTTTCCCCACCCGGAGAACTGGTGGCAGATGCGTCTTCTCAAAAGATTTGCCCAAGCGGATTAGAAGAACTTTTCACTTGTCATTGGAAAACTGGTGCCTGCAAAAACTACACACGGCAGTGGGAACTCTTGGTCAAATAACATACAGTTTTCAGATGAACTCGCTTGCTGCCTTCCTGATGACCTTCTCATTTAAGTACTGACTAGCATTGTGTCTGCTTCGTTTGTGGGATTTGAGATGTTCACAGCCCCAGATTATAAACRTTTAACTCTCTGACTACACATTTCATATTTATTTTGAGCTTTGGCATTTCTGGTCTAGGGGAAATAGCAGAACTCCGGTTAAAATATTGTTTGGGTAAAAAGCCAGAAGCCTTCACTTTAGAAAGGGACAGGGAAAAGGGAATTAAAATTCTGTTTATTAGACTAAGAGCCACAGTTTTTACCCACGTTTTCCCAAGAAGCCCTCCACAGGCAAACAAGGAGGATGCCATCAACACTGTGCTGTGCTGCTCACGCCAGTCAGCAGCCACTCATCCRTTACCAGACACGGCGGTCCATGGAGCACAGGTGGCACTTGGACTCGTGACCCACAACAGGACAAAAGGACCCTACACGCTGGCCTGTGAAGGAGGAGGCATTCTGGGGAGGAAGGCAACCACAGAGCAGAGAGTCACACAGCTGCTCATCTCTCCTCCAGCACAGGCAAAGATTTCAATGGTAAAACAGCAGAAACAAGGTGTTCCTCTTGAGCTGGTGCCTTCTCAGGTGCTTCTGAACTCCAGCACCGACCCACACCTTCCTGAGAACAAGGGTGCTCTGACTGCTGACACCCCATGTCCTCCTGGACGTGCCACCTCCGTGAGATGACAAGTCTGAGAGTAATGTGACAGTGACAGCTAATTAGTGTTGTATGACACTGTAACGGTGTCATTCCTGAAAGTACCGCTGTCCAAAATGATGAATTAACATGGTGGCTCTTGTACGGCAAGAGTCTAAACAATGGCAGTGYGGTAGTTGAGCAGGTCACTGCCTGTTAGATGCTCTGGTGCTCGTTATGTTCAGCGGCACCTCGCTATTTCAGAACAGTCGGGCTCATTTTTTCATTCATAATAAATAAGGTTCAGAAGCCATGGAGTTCATCGGCCTGCCCAGGACAGCTACGAGCATTGCCAGGCATTTTACTTGTCAGGCTGTTACCCTCAAAATGTTTTTTCTGCATAACAATGTTACAGCTTCAGCAATGCTATTTCCTAAGTGTCTATTTCCAGATGAGATGTTGTTACATATTTATATGCCCACAACGTGTGCCTGGAAATTAGGAGATATTCACGAAAGTGAGATCTCTGGTGACAATCAAATGCGTGATGCTGCCAGCGCATCTTCCTTACATTTTGTTTGCTCTTAGCATGAGCAGTAAGTACGGTTTTGATTCATTTCTCACATGGATTCTGGTGATACATCTGAATTTCCTTTCGGTCCCAATAATTCTGCACAATGCGCTACCTGAACATGCACTGAGCAATCAACAGGGGCTCTGCCTGACAGTGAGACCTTGTTTTGCCCACACCCCAAAGCCACACGGGTGAAAAGTTCATACATTTGTGCACGCGTRAGGCACGCATCGCAGAGAGACCCCCTGCCTCTGCCCCCCCCCGGGCTCGGGCGGAGCGATGGCCGCGGGGCCGCCGAGGCCACCCCTCGGTGTCCTCTCCATGGCAGCCTGAGGAGCACCAYGGCTCGTCTCCAGCCCTCCGGCCACTGCCGGGCAAAAGGCGTTTGGAAACAAACTCCAAATGCAGTCAAACGATTTTATTTCCACCCCAGCAGCACGTCAGGCTGCAGCCGGCGGCGGGCTCGGTGCCACAGGTGCTGCAGTAATGACCGAGAAAATAAAGAAAATAAGGGCGTCCCAGGCTCCTCGTGTTATTTCCCTTCCCCGGTTCGCAGCCACACACGGGCTGCAGCCACGTCCTCCGGGCCGGGGCAGCGGCCGCATCCGCGGAGAGCCCGGCTGAGCCGAGAGGGACGCCGGGAAGGGCCGGGACACAGCCCGGAGCATCCCCACCGCCGAGGCAGCGGGGGCCCGGCCGGGCAGCGGCACCGCTCCCCTCGGCCCCTCCGGCCCCCGCCACGAGCACGCCGCTCGCACGCTCGCAGCAGCAGCCCCACCGCTCTCCTGAAGAGCAAACCCTTTTTTATCTCTTCCTTTGTGAGCTAATAAGGGGTTTTTTTAATTGAAACATGTTCGGCTTCTCCTTCTTTCTTCTTGTTTCAAATAAGTGCTGCCTCTGCCAGCAAAATAAGAGCCTGTGATGCCGTTTTGTTTTTTCAGAAAATGCGAGGGTTTTTTCTTCCTCTTTTTTTGCAAGATTTCAACTCTGACTTTGGAAAAGAAATAATTGTGGAGAAAGTATTTCTCGAAATGATGACAGAAGCAAAATTATATTCCTTTGCAGAAAACAGGGACATTTAAAGACAGGCTTAGCATCTTTGTTCTTTGTTCCAGGAAGTGTGAATTCTCAGGCCCCTGGACCACTAATCCTTACCCATTCTTACTTTTTGAAGATGAACGTTGCAGAGAATGAGATGTTATGCTTGAAAGGTCTTTTCAGAAAATACTTTTTCCCTCCACAATATGTTCTAGTTCTCTGATAATTTTCAGGATAACTTGGCAATTTGCGGCTTTTGCTCACAAATATTTATTTTCCCGGGACACCCCGGTGAGAACGGGCTCCCAGGGCTGCTGCCGGGGCGGCCGCCACCACCAGCCTCTCCCCGGCGTTCCYGGCAGGGCGGGTTTAGCAGCTGCCCCGGACACCAGCGCCCGCTGGGCTCTTTCCCCAAGGATTTGCTCCACCGAGGATGCTCCAGCCGCAGCCGCTGCCGGCAGCCCAGGAGCCGGGGCGCCGGGGCCTCCTTCTCCCGCCACGTGCCYGGTCTCCGAGAGTGAAACCAGCTCCCCCCTGCTTGGGATCGGTCGTCTGTYCCTCTGTAAATATTAGTTCTACATTAGTTTTCCTCTGCGTTGCTGGCTCCAACATTTTTTCCTACAAGTTTTCAAAATATGCTATCATGAGATTCAGAAACTTAATTTACTGACTCCCTTAGCACCTTAGCATGACTAYCAGATGAGACTAAATAATGTTTTCCACATATTTCCTTTATCGAGTGCTGCTCTTAGGGTAACTTTAAAAATTCTTCAAATACATATACTTCAAGCTAGATCTTAAAGAGGACACTGATATTTCATGACTTTCGAGTCAGCTTTAAGTTTAGTTTATCCCATTCTTCATTTCTGCTGAATCTGCTTTGCTTTTCACAGTTATTCAATCCTGGTATATTAGTCCATGCTTTTTAAAATACTTATTCCGTCTTCAACGTATTACCCATCAATATTTTTAAATGCCACCTCCTTTCTCTGGAAATGCCACCAAGGCTGTCCAGACTGGATGCTGCTCCTGGTTAGAAAGATCTGGTTCCCATATGGAAAACCTCAGGCCCCCACATCACAAACCCGACTTGTCCCTGCTTTATTCCCAGATCCTCGGCAGGCTGAGGGAAAGCTGTGYGAGTCCCCGGGGGTTTTCAGCAAGTTCTGGTGTCATCCGAAGCTTTCACAAAACTGTGTGKCACAAAAAGCAAAAGAAAAACGCAGGGAAATGTGCAGTGCTTTTAGAAAGCCTGTGTTTAGATTTCATTCCTGTCTCCGGAACGTTTTCCTTTAAAAGTTATTATGCAATTTTTCAGTCAGTTTGAMAAAAGGTTGGCTTTTCTATGAAAAAAAAAAAAAAAAAGATATTTTGCTGGATTTCTTTTTGGTGATCTTTACTTAAAATAGTCAACGCTTATGGTGCTGCTGCAGGAGCRGAAGCCCCATCTTGGGCAGAAACTCGGGTGGGTTGTAGGTGCACCAGAAGACCCAGAGGGCCAGGAGCCGCGGGCGCGGCGCGAGTGCTGCCGGCCACCACCCAGAGGTTGTCCCCCGGCACCKCCGGGGCCACCAGCCGGGGCTCCCCGCCGAGGCGTCGGCACCGGCCGCCACGGGCGCCTGCCCGCGGGCTTTGCTCCGGCAGCACCAGGCAGCCCCTCCCCGCCGCTTGCRGCCGTATTTCTGGTTGCGGGAAAACCGGGAATGCTTCTTCCCAGGGACAGCAGCGACCTGGCGGGGGGAGAGTTGCCCAGAGGTGGGGTGAAGCACCCACATCGCAGCCGGGTACATGGTTAGTCTTTTCTGAAGGCAAACTCTTCAGTGCATGAGGTGTTGTGTTAGCCTACCCCCCACCATGGATTTTATTTAAAAAAAAGGAAATCGGTTAAATGGAAAACATTCCTGAAGCCGGGGAGAGCGGGGTTGTGCCGTTGTGCGGGCCCAGCTCGTGGCGGGCACAGCCCGTGCCGCCGGCTCTGCGGGGCAGGGTGCCCGGCTCCGGCAGAGCTCACCTCCAGCCCAAGYGGCAGCTTCCCCGCAGGGACGCGCAGGGTGGCCTGAAACAACTTCAAGCTATTACTGAAATGAGTTTGTCTTTCTATTTATCTTCCCATTTCCATTTCTGTTTATGCCTCACATTCTCCCTTTCCTGTATTATTGTGTCTCTTTCTCTTCTCTACCTGCATAGATATTTTTGGATAAAAGTCATCCTTTACTTAAATTTTTTCAGGGCTTCATGCCTACGGTTTCCTCACCATGTTAAAGTTATGATGAAACCATTAATATTGAGATGAAGATTTTCCCCACGCCTATTAGCAACTTTCTCGTTCCTTCACTTAGAATACTCTTCTTCTGCAACCTGGTTACACCTTTTTCTTGTCTGCATTTTCTTTTTTCATGGAAGGATTTAAGACATGTTTTCCATTTAGAGGAATTGTAATGTTGTGTTTTATTATGGAAGATTGGATATTTTCACAGTTGCCTTCTTCACCTGCCTATGCCCCACTGATGTCAAATATTTTCTCCAAATAAAACAAATTTCCAAATGTTTCCATGCAGAGTTTACCCAGAGTTATCAGAAATATGTTAGGGGACACATCCAGCTCAGGCTGATGGCTCTGCAAGGCTCACAGTCCAAAAAACCCTTATGGGATATTTCCTCTTGCCCTGTTTAACAAGGGGGAACGCCAAAACCACAGACAAGCTTTACGAAGGGAGGGAAGGTAGATGAAACGTGAGCACCACACACGCCTGGCTGAAGGAGCCTTTCTGCAGGTGCTGAACCGGCAGGTGCCAGGGCAGAGCGCTGGTGGCTTTTGCACTCTCTGTTGTTACAAAGCTCTCCATCGCCGCCAGCGAGGCGAGAACCTCCAGGACAAGCAAACAGCACGGACAGCGCGGGAAAAACCGGCCGGTGGTGTTGCCCAGCCAGTGCTCTTACGTGTYCTATGTTATTGCTCAAAGCACATCAACACCAGACGATGACGCGTATGGAAGTATGAATCTGAGGACACTCAATGCTGTGAAGTTTCCCACTTCATCAGTTACAGAAGCATCTCTGCTCACTTTGTGCTGTGAAAATTCAGCGTTCGATACGCTCGCAATTTCTCAGTTCTTCAATGGTGTGGAGCAGTCGCAACGAGGGTGTGCTGAGCGGGGCTGGCAGCCCCCCACGCTGCATCTGTGCGTGTGCATGTGCACGTGTGAGCGTGTGCCTGTGCGTGTGTGCGTGTGCACGCGTGTGTGTGTGTGTGCATGTGCGTGTCAGTGTGTGCGTGTGTGTGCATGTGCGTGTCAGTGTGTGCGTGTGTGTGTGTGTGCATGTGCGTGTGCATGCTCATGTGCCTGTGCGCGTGTGCATGTGCGTGTCAGTGTGTGCGTGTGTGCATGTGCGTGTGCATGCTCATGTGCCTGTGCGTGTGTGCGTGTACACATGCGCATGTGTGCGTGTGCGTGTGTGTGTGCGTGTGCACACAGGTCTAGAGAAGACCTGGGCTTGGGCTTCCTAATATCCCAGTCCTTCTCCGCTTCCGCCGGGGGTACCAAGCCCTGCGAGGGAAAGTGCGTGCTGTAGGCTCCCAAAATGCTGCTGGTGATATCTAAAGCAAATACAAAATGTAGGAATAATAACAAAAAGTGCAAACCAAAAAAGCACAAAAACAGCAAGTCCCTTCTGCTTCCAACATCTGTGGTGAAACAGTTTCCATCAAATAAGTTGCTTTATCAAAGCCAACAGGTTTCATTGACACATAGGATAGCTAGCAAAATTTGTGAGCAAGCGTTACGTGTCTCCACTCATTACAAAGAAAGGTAGTTGAGATACGTGACCAATGTAAAGCACAAAAGGATGCTTATAGAAGCATCAGAACCACTCTGGAATATTCATGCCACTTAATTTTAGAAACCTGACCAAGGTATCAGCAATGAGATGCCAGCCTCGCTGGGCTGGTGGGTTGTTGGTTTGGAGACGGAGAAGGCTCCTTCAAAAGGAATTTCAGAGCCCCTGGGCAAGGTGCCGGTTCACATATTTTATTCAGTTTTCATTGCAAAGTGAAATTACAACRAAGTCCAAAACCTTGAAAGTTTTAGCAGAACAAAACTATTATTTCTTGCAGCTTCGTGCAATACAAATGAATACATGTTGAAAGTATCTTTCAGCTCCTCAAGTTTCCCAGTTTCAATCTCTTAACCTGAACAGCGTATTGATTTCAGGTTTCGCATTCAGCATTGAAATCTGATGATTTTTCCCAGCTTTTCCCTGCATGTTAACGAACTACCTCGAGGTCCCAGTTGCAGTGAGAGAAAAAGACAACATTTGATGTCAAACCCAAGTCAAATTCGCTTATGTAATTTTAAATAAAAGGCATCGGCAGCCTGGTTGCATCTCCTGGGTGCCAGGGAGGTCTGCCACGAAAGCAAACCTGTGCCGTGATGCCAGCACGTGGCAGTGCTGGATGCCGCCCGCTGCTGCCCCCCCCGCTCTGGTGCTGAGCAGCATCACGGCAGCAGCAAAGCTGATTTCTGGGGTGGAATCCATGTCTTGGTGTCATCACGGAAAACGCAACTGTCAGCTTTTGTTTCTTCAAAATGTGGAAACAGGAAAATAAAATCTGGATGCCCTTCATCCTCCAATTTACACAGGCTGAGTGAAAAAAAACGAAGGCTGGAGCCTTCTGGAGTGTTAGCCGTACTGTACTCATAGCAGATGTCGTTTAGTGTATCACGTKTTGCTTGAATATATGATGAAAGCCATAGTACCAAAGTCCACTAACAGCAGTGAGAGACCATGGAGGCTGGGCAGGACAACACATCATAAAATTTATAATTTTATAAACGGGGCTGACATCTCTGGATTAAAAAAAAAAAAAAATCAAGACACAATGTATGGTTTTAGCCTGTAAATTCCCCAAAATAAGGATTAAGTCATACACTAGCTAATACAATAGAGACCAATTTCTGCTTGGGACTTTTAAACTAGCAGCAGCAGAAATTGCAAACAAGAATAATTAGGAGTCAAATTAGTTGCATCAGTGCAGTTAAGATCAGAATTTTGCTCCAGACCTTTGTCTAAAACCGTTTGGACTTGCAGAGCGTCGCAGCGCACTGCTGCCCGGGTCACTCGGCATCAACGTTCACCGCTCCACCGAATTCGCGGTCTCACCGGGCTGGTGATCAGTCTGACGTAAGTCAGGCGTGAAACTGCGGGTGAGCATCCTGGGTGTGGGATGTAGGACAGATTCCCCCGGGTGTGCTGCTGGAAGCCCCCAGGAGACGGGAGGGGGAGCAGCCCCGGGGGGGGGGCTGGCTCGGGCACCTCCCGCCCTGCCCCAGCAGCAGAAGGCAGCGGCTTTCCCGAAACCCTCGGAGCCTGCACGGGACCAGGGGTGAGGAAACCTTACACTGACAATACATAAAAGCACAAGGAAGCTCTCGTTGGACACTTCCCACGTCGTCCCAGAGACCTCCCAAGGCCTGGCGAAGGCTGCCCTGGCGCAGCCGGACCGGCGGCTCGGGGGGGAGGGGGGCGGAGGAGCATCCTCCCAGCTGGGAGAGGGCGGCGGGAGCCGAAAGCCGCTCGCCCCAGACCCGAGAGGAGAGACCTGAGAAACGGGCTGCAGGGACCTGGTCTGTGTGGATGGCCCCAACAGGATATAAACCGTACTGTTGTATTAATCAAAAAATATAAATCGTAACAGGTATATGCAAATTCTATAAATCACATACATATGCACCTGGCTGCCTGAGAAAAAGGACCCATTAATTACTTAGATATTCCCAAAACAGATGTCTCGGATCCAGTATACGCCTTTCATATACATCGCTTGCCTCTGTGGCAGTAAAAAAATACATAAAATAAAAAACAAAACAAAACATAAGGAGAAAGAGCAAGCCAACACCTTCCCTGAGGAAGGGCGTAGACCTTCATGCCATCTGAAGTACTGGCCATAAAGATTATTTAAATAAATCTTCCAGTTTCCCAGCAAATAAAGGGGAAAACCTGATTTTTGTGAGGCGATGGCTCCGAGGTTGGCTGACTTCTCCAAAGCTTTTCTGAAAAAGCAAAACACCCCATGATCAAATCTATGCATTGCTGCCAAATTTTATTTGTTTTTCCTCCTGCAAGGATCCTTTAAACCACAGCTAGGCGGGAAGYGAAGAGAAAGGCACCACACTGACATCTAAAGACATCAATGTACACACAGCACAGTACATAAAATCCCTGAATGAAATGAATCTGCGCATCAGCCCATGCATCTAAAGCAGATCCCTTCCCGCTACACCAGTGAGATCAGCAGTGGGTTATCCCAGCAGTGGGTTATCCCAGCGGCGGGTTATCCCAGCGGCGGGTTATCCCAGCAGTGGGTTATCAGAGCAGCGGGTTATCCCAGCAGTGGGTTATCCCAGCGGCGGGTTATCCCAGCGGCGGGTTATCCCAGCGGCGGGTTATCCCAGCAGTGGGTTATCAGAGCAGCGGGTTATCCCAGCAGTGGGTTATCCCAGCAGTGGGTTATCCCAGTGGCGGGTTATCCCAGCGGCGGGTTATCCCAGCAGTGGGTTATCAGAGCAGTGGGTTATCCCAGCAGTGGGTTATCCCAGCAGTGGGTTATCCCAGCAGCTGCTGCGCCCTGCGGCACCCCGACGCACACCCCGGAGCTGCCGGCATCGCTGCAGGGAGGGGATCCCGCTCCGGGGCTTCCCGAGGCAGCGGCTCTGGGTGCTGGGACAGGCATGGGCGAGCAAAGCCTGACCTTGGCCACAGACCATACCCTGCAAGAAAGTCATTGCACTGGTATGGTCGTGATGCTACTGGTGATTGATCCAGCGGTTACACACTTTAGCACATTTCTCCAGAGGTCAAAAGCTTCTAAAATGACATTTTCATCTGCAGTGTCTCACTGTGGTCATAGCTCGACATCTTTTTATCTCCAGTTTCGAAGAAGAAAATGAATCGAATACGATTCGCTGGAACACTTGTTTTTCATCCATCAGATTTTGCACATTGCTCATCCACGCTCCTTGGCCGTGARGCTCCCTGCGAGCGGCACCAGCAGCACCGAGCTGGCCAAGGCGGAGGGGACAGGGAAGGCGGACTCGCCGCTCTCCCTGGGGACAGGGACGCTCCCCAAGGTGCCCGAGCTCCCTGAGCCACCAGGAGGCTGCAGGAGGGCAGGCAGGCGCCCAAAATCTTAGCAAGGAAGGGGCTTCAGCTGGCAGACTTCACCTTGGGCTCCTCTGAAAGCACAGGCAGAACCTGGCCAGGAAAAAGTCTGAAATCAATGCAGCTCAGGTGCTACCCACCTCTGCCCAAACCTGACAGGCAAGCTCAAACCAGAAGCAAAAAATGACCCAAATTTGCAAGAGTTTAAGGGAAAGTGATTATAAACAACACTAAAACCCAGATACTTCAGGTACGACATCCTGCGGGAACAGCTGAGGCAGCTGGATTCTGCATAAAGATTATTTTATGATAATGCCACGAGGTCAGGGAGCTTAGCACAATTCGCAGCTCTGTCTGAGCACTGATAATTTCAAGAGCAAAGCTCACGATAGCCTCACTTGGCCCACTGTGAAGGCTGAGCACTGACAAGGAGATGTCAGGCGGTAGCAGAGACAAGCAGGATGCAAAGGGCTGCTACAAACCGGGGACCCTCTGGTTTTCCTCCCCTCTCCCCTTTTCAGGGCAGAGGTCCAGGCTGCAGAAGGGATATATGTAAAGCCAACCCCCGCTTCTGAAAGTTTCAATATTACAACCAGACTTAACATATTTATTTTTAACATTCTAGAATTTTAATTTTTGCATCTTRCTTGGTTATACTCGGAATAGGCTGTGGGATGTAACACCAACAGTGCRTCATGTTTTGCAGTCTCACTGAGGAACCTCAGAAGAATATCTGGCAGGTGCCGGAGGCCGAGCAGGCCCCCGCTGCCGRCGCGCCTCGCACGCAGACCCCGGCGGCTGCCCGGAGACCCCGGCGGGAGGAAGCGCCCGCAGAAACCCCTCAGAGGCGCGTTGCAAGGCACCGCTTTGTCGCAATCACACCCGCGGCCGTCAGCAGCAAACATAGCCGTGCCGCGGGAGGTGCAAATGACAGYTGTGGGCTAATAACACCTTGGTGTCAAATCCCCACAGCAAGCGGTCGCTGCGGCTCCTCTGCGAGCAGAGCATCACCCTCCGCTCGCCGCGACACGGGGAGGACACCAGCCCGAGCCCTGTTTCCAAGGCAGCCATTATTTGTTACCTACCAAAGCGGAAATCTAAATACAGGCTTATTTTTATTGCACTTTGCAGCTCACCATTTGTCTTCTCCCTAGCATTTCAGTACTCCTAAGTCTGAAGAGCCAATGTCAAAAGCCTTTTGAACTGGTTTGTATCGATGACAGGTGTTTGTGTATGTGTACAGAAATATACCTAATGGTTTACAGTAGTATCTGCCACTACCCTCGAGTTCGGGATCTGTGGAAAATTGTCTCACAAACTCGTGTTTTTTAAGGTTTATGGCTTAACTTCTACAAYTTGCCTGGATGAGACCTGACAGTGTGTTATCAACCTGGAACCGGTATTATACAGCCCCTCCCCAAAACAAACAATACAGACCGYGTGCCCAGGAAAATACAGAACGTAACGCAAACAGTTCTTATTCTGCACGTCCGACCGGGTGCGTACTGCGGCACAGGGACCGCACGGAGCCGGAGCGAGCCGCCGTGCCGGTGCTCGCTGCTCTCCCTGCTCAGCCCGCGGGGCTGCACGGCGGGCRGCAGCCAGCGCAGCCCCAGGCACGGAACGTCCGTGCATCGCCGTAGCGGGGACAAGAGCAGTAGYTCTTCTGTTTGAGAAATGAAACGAAAAGGAGTTCAGATTTAAAAGAAGGAAAAGCAGCGTCTGGGTTGAGCAGAAGCGGGGGATGTTAATTCCTGTGCCACTGAAAGAGAAACAGCCAGTGTTACTATAAATAAATCAATAAGTGACCATTTTCTCCTGAGTCTTGGGCCCCGGTTCTGGCATTAGATATGCAATCTCTTTGCACCATATTGCTCATAAAATCATTTTAGTAATTACTTTCACGCTTGATCACACCCTCCTATCATTAATAACACTGGCCTTGTGCAAATATAGCAAATATTAAATGTTGGAGATTATTTAAGCATATTACTTTCAAGGCCGAACATACTACTTTCAAGCTGAACTACCATTTACCTATTGGGGTGTGTTCTTCTGAAAAATAAAAAGCCTATACTATTTTGTTTACAGAATATAAAAAGGAACCATAACATTGAGAAAATGAACCACAAAATGCTGTTCGCTTTGCCTGTCCTTTTTTTCCTTCCTAGGGTAACTAACACTTCTTGATGAGTATTGTACGCATCTTATTGTATCGTATTTGTCATAAAGGGGGTCCCCACACGTACCCCTGCTCTGGAGCTCCTTCCCCTCCGGGGCTTGCTGTGCAATGGTCGTGGAAGCCAGCAGTGAGAGCCCCGAGACTCGCCAGACACACACGGTATTTCRCAATAAGGCTGTATTTATTTAAACAAGACCTCCCCTACGCCCGCACCAAATAATTTATGCCATGCTCACGTATTTGGCTTTGTGTACTTCGTATGAACGGCAGTTTCAGGTTCCTGACAAAGGGTTCCTGGGAAGTCCCTTTATCGTTACGTGGAGGTTCCAGCACAGCTCAGGTAAGACCCACTAAAAGCAAAATGGCACTGGAAGAGAAAGCCCGCYGCAGAAATAACGACAACCTGTAAAAGTGAAGAATGAAGTGRCAGAAGTAGTAGCAAAAATTTTATCACACCCAGCCAGTATGGGCCCAGGGAAATTTACAGAATAAGGTTAATAAAAACAGGATGGAAAATAAATAGTGGAAGGAAAGACAGGCACAAATCAGCATKYATTTATTTATTTATTTATGTTGAGTGCCTCATTCACTGCTGACCTACTAAAGAGATATCCAAAGAATGTCAAAACCGCTCAGTGCTTGTCCGGTGAAAACCACGCAGGGCTATGGCAAGAGCCAGCTGCAAAGGCACGGCTGATGTGCTGATGTAAGGGCAGCCTCCATCTGTATTTTAAAGGCAGCTGGTGAAGCTAAACCCATCTAAATGCTCACCCTTTCCAAGTCCTCAGAAGATTGCCTTTGCAAATACTATTCTTATAAAATATGATTCTTACCATTAATGGCTTTCGCTTGGCAGTTTCAGATGACTAATGAGCTTGCTAACAATGTTCTCATGCCATCTTTTTGCTCAGAATATGTTTAAATTATCTGGTTGTAAAAACCACAGTAGTTAACATGAGTTCATGGTTATTGCTACTTTTTCTAAATGCATTGTCAAGGTTCCTGAGACTGTGTGCTTTCAAGGTTACCACAAATTAAAAGCTATTTTAGCTTACTCTTCAAAAGTCCAACTACAATCATGCTATATGCAGTAAATCAACCCTTGAAACTTATTTACACAGCAGACAACACGTGGACAAATATTCCTCCCCACCAGCGCCACAGCCTGGCGCGCGTCCTCCCGGAAAGGTCCGCCCTGGCCAGGGCTGCCTTTCAAACCCCAGGTGGGCGCACTGCGGCAGGACTGGCTAAGGAACAGGGGTGAAAGCGAGAGGTTTCCTACCAGACTCTTCCAGAAACTCATTTTTGTTACTTCATAAGCAAAAGCTTCCAAGAACTGAAGGAGGAAATACATCCCASTCATGCCAAAATAAAAATAAAGATGACTCTCAAATGCTAGCATCTGAGGTCAGAAAAGATTACCCTTCAGGCAAAGTATTGTACAAGCTTGCTRTGGAGAAGGCATTAATCCAAATTCATTCTCCGTGCGCTGGCTCCTGCCCTTTTTCTTTCTACCATCTCTCATCACCTCACGCACTCATCGTGCTCAGCCAGAGAGGTCTTTAAGGTGTGTTCATGCCAAGTCTGCCTGAGTTAGAGAAGGAGTAACTGAAGGAAAATAGTGAATTAAAAGGGGTGGGGTTACTGGAAGCTACTTCTTCCTCTGACTCCCCAGTTGGCGATTTAACCATCGCGGCTGTCAGCAGAGTCGAGGCAAGCTCTCCCTGGGCATCCCGCGGTAGCCGGTCCCTGCGTTACCTCCCCGTAGCTCCCTGTGCACCGGCAGAAGTGGGTAACTGCGGGTAGGCTGCAGGAAGCTGCACTTTGGATGAGGAGGGATTCAGTTGCCTTCACAGAGGTATTTAGTGCTGGTTTGGTCACCTGAGGATCTTTCTCCAGGTCTCCAGGCACTGCTGGGGCGTGGATTTACCTGCCAGCCCCCCGCAATGTCTCAAACACCCAGGATGGGAGAAACGTCCCCAGATGGGACAATGTCCCCTCCCGTGTTTAGGGAGCTGAGTCACACACCAAGTAGCACCAACAGTGGCACCTCTTAGTCTTGCTAAGATTCGTATCACTATTTTGCCCTTTCTCTGTCATTATGGAAAACCAGCCAGAATAATGCCCTTAGCATTGCTTTAGGAAACCAGTTTTCAGAAAGAGAAGCTAGGGAACTATTTATACAGCATATTTTAAAGTGAACCAGTGCCTTCTGCCATGAAAGAATCTCTTCTGCTCACTTTAAGTCTCATAACGTGGTCGATAGTCAATTTTTCAGCTCAGCTCTCATGTATGTGTTAACTTGCGATTACGCTCACAGGGTGTAGGTGTATAGTACAGTGTTGACGAGAACTGAAGTATCTTTCTAACTCTACTGAAATATTTGCCCACTTCCTGCTTGTTTCCTCTCCTTAAACTTGCTGAAATATACATTTCATCTTTAGTTATGCAAATGTTGTTAAACATCTGTACAAGACAGTAAAAAGTTTTTCTTTATCAAGTTGACATAAAAAGCAACTAACCACATGCCAAAATCCCTGCTCCTGTAAGGTAGTCTCCAAACCTCAGGACCTTCCAGCATCTGAGTAATGAATCTGCAACATTAGACAACAGTATTTTCCTCACAATCTCCTTCCTTTTCCAATTCTGCTTTTATTTATTTCAGTGC
The DNA here is from genome assembly GCA_030449065.1 of Oceanodroma leucorhoa. Classification (NCBI taxonomy): domain Eukaryota; kingdom Metazoa; phylum Chordata; class Aves; order Procellariiformes; genus Oceanodroma; species Oceanodroma leucorhoa. The sequence continues at coordinate 97,951 of JASVER010000212.1, forward strand.
TCTGCTGAGCGGCCTCGAGCAGCTTTGAGCATCCTGAAAATCCCAATCAGCATCCACTGTGCTGCCCTACTTCTGAACTTGGGTTTGAAGGTCGACTTTAATTATCCTCGCACCGGCTTCCAAGCCCGGCTAGCCCGGAGCTGCCCTGGCTGCAGTGGTCAGCATCACCAGGAGAGAAATCACGGGGCTGCAGGGAGAAGGAACGCACTCAGACTCTCTCTTGGCTGCAGTACCGCATCATCCTCCTGCTGAGCAGCTTTGGACTGCGTTAATGTGCTGGGCCAATCAGTCCGCTGATCCGTTGGTGTCACCCGGGGTCTTTCCATGAGTTTTAATGGGCTTTGGGTCAGAYCCTTACATAAGAGTAGTTAGCAAATGACCAATCATAAAAACACCTTCTGGTGACACGTTAAATATTCTCAACCATATGCAAATATTCTCAACYGTTTATGACAAATAGCAGTCATCCCTCACAACACTGTGCTTGCACAAAGGCTCACGATACACAAATATAGCCACCGGATTCTCATACCRTTCTGTGAAATGTTCTGCATGGGGAGTGCTGCAGCAATCATTTCAGAAGCTCACTCAGACGTACCACTGAAATGGATTTGCAGTGAGAGGGAACCTTGGGATGCRCTCAGTAACAAACCCCAAAATATCCCCACATTAAAATGAACCGGTGGACAGGAGCCGAACAGCCAGGTGACAGCTTGGCTGCTGTCTCTCACGCGATGTGGGTGGCTTTAGAGAGAAGATTAGAGCTGTTGATGGATGAAGTGCCTAAAATGAGAATACCCTATTGAGACGGGGTTAAGCCTGTGTGAGAGGCTTCCTGCGCAGCGGCACACCGGCGGCTGGGCTGGAGCTGCGGGTGCAGAGCGGCCGCGGGTGCTGCGGCCCCCGGCCCCGGCCAGGGACCCGAGGCTGTGCCGCCGCGGCGGGGCAGATGCTGCCAAGGGAGCTCCTGGCAGCAGGCAGGGACGGGGCACAAGGAGGGCACAGCACGACGATACCGGCTGGAAAACGCCCCTGCCCACCGGTACTAAAGCGAGTCCTTCGGGCTGCCCCAGMGCTACCTGGGGAGGGAGATTTCTGCCGACCAGAGGCAGCATCGCTGGCTAGGAGAGAAGCCCCGGGTCTCCCCTCTGCTGAGGCCAGGAGGTGTCAATCTGGAGCCGAAACCCCGAAACCAGAGATTTATTTCTCTTTCCTTGTCCTCCTCTTTGTGCACGTATGTAATTGACTTTAATTAARCTCGCATAGCTTCTAAACCATGAAACCTAAATGCCTCTGGGATCAAATGACAGCATAAGGAGAGAAATTACTGCGGCATAACATATAAATATTGCTTCRCAAATGAAGAAGTCTTGTATTGTTTTTCTTTTCCCTAGATCATTTTCTTAAACTTTTTGCCTGCTCGCTCTTTTGCTTCTCCTTTGGTAAGACATCACCAGCAACAGATAAATAGTACCCAAGAGAGAGCTGAAGTCAAAGTTTTAGAGGAAGCCGGGCTGCAGACAATATAAATATTGTATTAGTCCATTTCAGTAAAAGGTCTTCCCAGCTGCTGAGACTGAGTCACACCACCAGGAAGCCAGAAATCYGTGCTGAATCAGTGCTGGGATTTTRCAAGTGAGCAAACCACGTTTAACGTGTTTAACCAACAAAACCCAGGGACTCCGGGATTYGCCTGGCCCTCCCAGCTTTGTACAGATCCGCACCTCGCTACGGACAACAGCGGTGCCTCTTCTGAGCGGTTCCTTTCCTTGCCTCGGTTTGACGCACAACCTTTACCGGAGGCACCGTCTCATTTAGACCATCCAGCAGCTGTTCTGGAGGGGCAAGGCAGACCAGTGTGCTGTTATTAAATGTATTTCCTGATGCAATAACTAGTACTTTGAACCTTCTGGCTCAGAGTAAAGCCTCATGCCGTCCCCAGCCTGCCGTCCTTCCCCCTCCGTAGGGCTCCTCTCCCCTGCCCGGCGCCGCCGCAGCGTGGGGACCACCGGCACGGCCAAGGTCTACGCGGGGCAGCACGCGGGAAGCGATCCCTTCGGAGCTACCAGCTCAGCAGGGGCAGCTCCTGCCTCCCCGGCCGGCAGCCGCCGGGGCAGGGTGGCCGGGGCAGGGCGGCCCCCACCTCTCCTCCCCCAGCCCCCACCAGTGCCCCCCACCATGACCCACCGGGCCTCGAGGCATCGCGCGTTGCTGACCCTGCGGCACGGGAGCAGCGCAGACCTGGATCCTGGCACATCCCGGGCAGATCATTTTGAAGGCAAGACAAAGCAGCAAAAGAGGCAACCACTTCCCACAAGACACATGCTTTGACTAAATTTTCTATACTCTGGCAAAAGCAAAAAACAAACCAAAGCTTCGATAAGTGAGGCTTTTTCCCCAGAGTTACTGGCTACCTATAATTGCACCAAACCCAAAACCAGCAATCCACCTTCCTGCCCAGCTGCTGCAGCAGGCAGGCTCTAAACTTGTCACGTTTTCTTTCATTAACTGCAGCCACTGGCTGCAGAGTGGCCAGGACCAATGCTCAGCTTCTGCCTCTTTAATCCCACCCTCTTGATCCCCCACAACGAGCTCCCCCTGCTATCAGAAACCTGATTAGCAAATGAATATCAACTGTTCGTGCAAGAGGAGCCCTAACCATCAATTAGTGATTTAATTTGTTCCATTGTTTATCAGTTCCTTACTGCAGCTCAGATCCCTCATTTTTAGCTCTGACCAGACTCCCACTGACCATGGGCTTGTGATCAGTAATTACCTGAAGTTCACAAATATTTCCAATAGCAAAAACTATGGAGTTCAATTCACATCTCTTTTATGTTACTAAAATACTAAGGAATTCCACCAATTTCAGCAGTTACCCTAGTTTACTTCCAGTGTGGCAGTCATCAGAAGTCAGCTGGTAATTAATTTAGTCTAATTGCATGCTCACTATGTGTGTGCGCATTTCTTTAAAGATCCAGATATTTATCTGATTCTGCTGAAACACTGAAAACATTTAGTGCAAGGTAGACACTAARAACATTTCAAACTGAACAGTTAAAATTTGTTGTAACTACAACAAATTCAAGTAGAGTTATAATTATTTGCTCGGTTCAGCTATGGGAGTCATTATATGCATGTACAGGAGAACTGGATGCCAAAGAAAATTACTATTTTGCTATATTTTGGCCTTACTCTGTGTAAAAAAGTCCTCAGAAACTCTGGGTAGAGGAAATTAAGAAGGATCAGCACTTAATTTCACCATGAGGACTAATTTGCTGTGGAGGTAGTGCAGCACAAACCCAGCGAGAAACTCGGGTTTCTTTTAGGGGCTTTTTCCCCCCAGAAGACAACATCTACGCACGCAGCTGTAGGCCTGAGGAACGCAAACAACTGAAGTATCGGTGTGATAGCTGCACTCTGAGTCCATGTAAATAACTAAATAATTAATTTTTTAAAATATTAATGTTGATGCCTGATGGCTTTTCATGTCTAGGTATTGCTGCCTGTGAGATCAGCGGGTATGTTTAAATYTAAAGGAAACGCTATGTTTGGCATCAGCTTGTTGCTTAGAAAGAGACAGTACCTGGGGGTAATTGCTTCAAGAAGTAGCACTAATTTTGTTTTCACATCCTGCTTACAGAATAAAGACTTATTCTAGTTTGTGTGKTTTACAAAGGCATAAAATCTAATGCTGTAATCCTCACTGTATTTTGACATGGGCCGTTAGGATAAACAGCAGAACTTACACGCTGCAAATGCAATAAACAACCCCAAATGCAYCTTACTCATCTATGTCTTTTAAAATTATATGTAATTTTTGGAATATGAACAATAAAAAAGGCAGAATAGAGGCGAAACAGAAAGGAATATGCATACCATGTGACATCTTTAGTATTCCGGGGTGAGAAAGCAGCAAACAGATAGTTTACCATGTGCCCTTTCATTCGAAAGGCCACCTGCCAACTCATTCCCATTTTCCCTTCACTGGGTTATCAGATGCATATAAATGAAAGTATTCCTGGGATACGCAGAAACGCTCATCTGTAGTAAGAGCGCGGCGCCTTTTGTGAATGAGTCTGGCTGCAGCGGCTGTTCTTTGGTACATGCTAAACAGAGCATCTTTCAGAGCAAAACTTTTAACATATATTGTCTGCGTACTCTAAATTAAACAGCCCATGAATTAAAAAAAGTCTTTCTATTCTGACAGTAACCACAGTCCAAATATCTCAGCGGCCTTTGATACAGTCCTGAGCTTAACTTCTGAATTGTCCTTCGGCAGCAAGCGTTGCTCTCGTTACTTTGCAGGCGTGCAGAGTGAGCCACAGCAAGGAGAAAGATTTCGCTTTACTCAAGTGAAAGCAAAAAGGGCTGCTGCAGTTTTGGCATGGGAGCCTTAACCTCCAGTGCCAGGCTGGGGCTTTTGCAGAGAKGGCAGCTTGCCACCCAGATTTTTGCTGGCAAATTTGCAGAAAAGRCTTTTGCTTCCTGTCACACTACAAATAGCCAGAAATCAGATTATTACTCATTGGCAATTCAGTTCAAATGGTTGTGTTCRTGGCACAGAAATATAGTAGGGCTCAGGGAAACTCTATAGAAGCCACTGAGTCCCCCGACACGCACTCGCACACGCACACAGCTGCACACGAACATGCATGTGCACACACGCGCGTGCAAGCACGCGATGCACAACCATTGATTCAGAAAGGCTCTGGAAGAGTCTCTGGGGTAAGAACATCTGCCTTTGTCTTCCTGACCATTTTCTTTCTCTGGTTTTGTGAAGGAGACACAATAGATGCATTCCGGTTTTTGACGATGTTCAGTTACTGTACTTTTTCTCTTGAGAAAATGCCCTTGTTAYACCCCTAGGGTATATCTACTTAATCCACTTGCTTTATCCTGCAAGATAATCCTGAAAAACTTCAGGAGGATTTGAGGAGGAGAAATCAGAGGTAAATGGTCGTTAATTGTATAAGGACTACTTTTTKTGTGTGTGAATGTTCTTCCTCTTACTTTTGTTGTTTTCTCTTGCTCTCCAATCTCTTCACTTTCTCAGTAAATGAATGATTAATTGCATTAGGCAACTGCTGACCCTATCATAAGTGGTATTGAAATGTTGTCTTTATTAAACATGGTTTTAATGGTACTAGACTCACTTAGCAGTGTCTAGTGATGGATGATATCGCACAAAACAAGAAATGGATCATTTATAATTGTTGACTCAGCCGCTCTCCATGCAAACTGCATGAAGCGTCATCGCGGGAAGCAGCAGCCCCAACTGGCTGGCACTGTTTTTCTGTACTGTCAGCTCGCGTAGCGAGGACAGGGAGCTGCGGGGAATTGCGTGTTTACCAGCTCCGCTGACCCCCTGCACACGACGGCCGCGCGAGCAGCCGAACCCCCGGTGAAGCAGGAGCTGCTCCTCCACACGCACGTTACAGGGACCCACCGTGGCCGCYCCGGGCGCCGCTCGCCGGAAGGTGAGCCAGGGGTTCTCCTTTACCGAGTTAAAAATACCGACCAAGGGATCCACTTTTGGTGGCCTCAATTATTCTTTATTTCTTGGTCTTTGTTTCGTTCTGCTGGCACTCCATTGCCGGCTCCGGAGAGCTGTCCCGAATCGCTGGAGCGCAGGGGCGATGCCCATCACCCGTGGCCAGTGGATGCTCTCCCTTCCCATTGATCTCACCGGGATCCGAGAGCACTCAGGGACATACCGTGAAGGTCCTCAGGTTCACACCAGCTACCTGAGACTAAACACCAAATATGGGGAAAGGACAATAACRTCTCTGACCGCCAGTCCCCTGAGAAGCCCCAACGGTGTTTAAACAGTCTGAAGAATTAAGCACAACACTGACATCAGCCTCAGCAACACTGACTGTTCCCCGACAGCACACGTGGCCGTATGATCTGCAGCATGTCATCGCAACCACATCTCAATGAAGTCAGAGGCACCGGTCATGCACAAAGCATCCCCAGACTGTGGTTTGTCACAATTTAGATGTGCAGCACGGGAAGAAAAGAAAGCCTACCTAAAATCAGACGTCAGTTTAAAAGTTACATCATCAGAAAGACTGTCTTGGCTGCCTTTGAATTAAAATGTATACCTAATGGGGCGGGGGGCTGCCCTTTACCCAAAGTAGTCTGCTTGGGTTTCAGTGTGTTGTTCTTAGCTGCAAATTTCTGTATGTTCTCAATGGACACCACAATTATGCCAGGGTAGAGCTACTCTGGGAAGAAAAAAACAACTCTTAAAGGTAGATACGAGTTTCTCAAAGGATATTACAAAAATATCCATATATTAGTGGTGTACTACTGCAGAGYGTCAGGCAGACAATTAATTGACCACAAAAGCCGTCCAAAATGGACAAACACTGAGTAACGAAGTAACTATTAAAAAGAGCACTGGATATTTTTCATGCAGAATTCCCCAAAACTCACCGAACTTCCCTGAAGTTTATTTACATTAAATTCCATATACAAGAAAACAATGAAGCTTTAACTCTTGACGAAATCACAGTSTATCACCTGTGAAAGGAAGTATGAYAGACAYAGAAATGCTAAATGGATTCTTGTATCAGTACTATCAGAGTGATTACCAAATAAATTTATAATTATGAGACACTTGAAGTATTATGAGAAATAAAAGATCAAACATACCTCATTACCAGGGAATATGAGCTGAAATGACAGACTATATCAACATGCCACGCTGAGAAGATAAAGATCGTGTTACCACTGAATTTTTCATATCCTCCAAAGGTCAAAATCACTTCACCATAAAATTTTCAGTGTCACAAAGCTTATAAGCTGTAAATGTGTTTTTGTTCTAGTCTAGTCATGCACATAAATTATTGGAACCCTTAAATTGCTAGAACATCAAATAAAAAAATCAGGATGTGATAGTTGTCATCACGACATTAGAGTGAATATTTCTGAAAATCTAATCCATTGGAGATGGTCATAATTACTGTAAAATTGCTTCTGAAACTAATTTGTTCATGCACATGCAAATGAAAGAGAATTACTTTTCCCTTTTCTCTTTTTCTTTTTTTTGCACAAAGGAGAGAAAAGACACCAGCCTCCTTTAAAAATTAGGGGCTTATTCTGGTTTTGATCCCTCTTTGAAATTCGCTAATCAAGGACCTTGTTAAGGAAGCAGACTTCATGCTTGAACTCTTATGGAGCTGTATCAAGACGTTAATTTTAACCCCCTGTTCAGAGCAGCCCTGCTTTGCCGTGCCGGTGGCGGTGCCGGCGCCTGGCGCCGTGCCGCAGCCACACCTGGACACGCCGGGGCAGGGCAGAGGGTGTGCAGCCCTCCCGCCGAGCCTCTGCTCTGCTGGCTGGCGGGGTGCTGGAGGAGGGGTCGTCGGCTTGGAACGACGAGATGTTGCAACGGTGGCCTGCACCRTACCGCGACAGCCTCTTGTCGATGAGCAGAGTTGACACACGCTGTTTTCTAAGAATAACCGGAGGCTTTGCGTGACCTGTTAGTGCCTGCGCTGGCTTTGTTGATCCGACGCTGTCGCACGCAGCAGCAGACCCTCGGGATAAGGCTCAGAGGAGTACTTTGGGGTATCAGCAAAGAAAGATTGATTATTGGCTTTCTTTGCTCTTCCCTTGCTTCGTGTGGCTAGCCTGGACTTACATATTTTGGCATTTTGTGCACCTTGCTTCTGCCAAGGACTGTCAGGAATGGCTTTTATTGAGTCTCAAAGTCATGGCGCAAAGTCAAGCCAATCAATTGCCCAGAAAGCCAATACCATATGTTGAGAAGGACCCCCTGGTCGCTCCTAGTCCTAGCARGGTTTGGTTACAGCAGTGGGACTTTGCAAGTGAGTGACCTGCTGGCTTCCCCGCCGTGCCCTCCACGCTCACCGCCCAGCCCCCCGCCGCGGGCAGCTCCCGGCCGGTGGGCAGCGTGGGCAGGGGGGCCGGGGGCTCGGCTCTGCCGGGCGGTGGGCAGCACGGACACAGGGGGCCGGGGGCTCGGCTCTACTGGGCGGTGGGCAGCGGGCAGCATGGGCACAGGGGCCAGGGGCTCGGCTCCGCCGGGTGGTGGGCAGCGCGGGCACGGGGGCCGGGGGCTAGGCTCTGCCGGGCGGTGGGCAGCCGTGGGCTGGGATTCCAACCTTCCGGACAGATTTCTGCACGGTTGGGGTTTCTGCCACCTTGGAATAGAAGATGAAACTACAAAATCTCACTGTCCTGAGAGATTTGTATGTTGTCCTCTCTTTTCGTCTGGTCTTCCTCGCGAGCTAACCCTCAATTAGCAAGTCTTTTTGGTTATCCCACATTGTTTAAGACTTTCTGGTTTCATTTTGCGGGCCATAGCTTTACCCCAGCTATTTGCAACAGGAAGAAAAACACATTCAGTGTCTAGGCCTGAGGTATGATTTAAAAGCAATTTTGAAGCATGTAACGAGTCACCATATTAAGGAAAATGTTTCTTCCTCTCAGAGGTATGGGTTTGTGCATGTGTATCTTAAATATTTATCCCATGTTTATTTGATAAACTCCTGACTTCACAAATTGCAGAGAAGGGAGTCAATTCTGTTGCAGTTTTGTTCTTTAATCATTACAAATTTTGCTTCTTTATTAATAATATTATCATTCCCTTGTCATTACTTCAATGTCTTCTTTCTCTGCTGCTGATAAATGAAACTTAATTGAATTTAATATTGTAAACCGTAGGAGCAAGACCATTAGCTAGGCTGAGCCACTTGAATTGTACTCGTTGGGATAAATTAACTCACCAGACAACAAGGGAGTTTACAACTTAGTTGCTGACTCAGTAGACAGAGACTAAGATCTCCTCCCCAGCTTTTTACCAGCGTCAGTCCCAGGATATGAAGTCTTCCGCATTGGCACATTTTTTATGAAATTCATGAAGCCCTGTCATTTTAAGACAAGATAGAAATTTTTGGTACTCCCTGTTAATGAGATATTTTGCTTCATGTTGCCGAGCACGAAGGTGCCATGAAGGTTACTGTGGTCTAATGAATAGGTGTAGAGCAAAAGGGATGAGTTTGGATTTTCTGCAATTGCTGGGACTTAAAACGTCCGTTTCAGCTGCATGGTACCTTCATGTGGGAGATCAGGTTTTCAAGAAGGGGAGAGGTGGGGGACCTACTTCCAAGATTTGCCCACGGTGCCTGTAGCCTGTAATATTTTCATTGCCACCACTAAAAAGCTGAAGTGGTTATGATACACAGAAAGTCTGTGAGAATTTTTTTTAGACTGGGAGTAGTTTTTGAAACATTGTCTTGAAAGGAATCAGCTCATGCTTGAAAACAGGGCTTTTGATTTCTTCCCTTACCCATGGGTTGGAGAGTGGTTAGCACATGGCGGGGTCCTTCATAGTAAAATCCTGCGGAAAGAATACATTTCTTGAAAGTCACGCTCAGTCTCGATGAGACTAGCATTTGGGCAGGGTGTTTGGATTTGAAATTTCAAGGGTGAAAAAAGGGTGTTAAAATACTGAGCTAAAGTGTGTTTAGTCTTCCAGCATAAATTACACAGTTGCTTAATATTATTTACTAGTGTAAAAAATGTGCTGATAACATTCAGGCAAATATAGCAAACATCCAAATGCACGTATTTGATAGATCTCTCAAAGAAAACAAGCTATGTACTGGTATCCATGACAACAAAGCCACTAAGGTCCATGAGTATGTGAGCAAGATACTGTTTAGCATTATGTAAATTTAAAAAAAAATGGTACTGTTAAGGGCAGGGTTTGTCATGCATAATATTAAGTTTATTACCTATCCCCAACGAGGTGTCTTGGTGTTTGGTGGCCACGATGCCGAGGGGTTTGTTAGGGGGTAGGTCCTGCGGGCTCGCGGCGGGGGGGCAGCCCCAGCACCTCGGCTCTGCAGGCAGCCAGGAGAGCTGGCTCTCCTTGGAGGTTCTCCCCAAACCCAGCTCCTTTCTGGCCCRTCAGCGCTTGCCAACAAACAAAACCAGTTAGCCACCTCTGGATTAATGCAGCCACAGCAGTCCCTCGGCAATCCTTCAGTTTTAGATCCCATAAGCCCAAAAACTCACATAGAGCTCTATCTGCAAGAATCAGAGAAAAAGAACAAAGATAACCGAAATATGGCCACATGTTGCTTTACTTGGGTTTCCATTGTGGTTCCGCTGCGCTTCTTTCACTGCTAATGTGCTCTTATTCATGAGTGCTAGGGGACCTCTTCAGGCATAATAGTGACGATAAAAATCTTTACACACCACTGGAAGCTACAGGTCTTCCCATGAAGTCTCCCCTTACAAACAGTGGCTTTCAAAAAAAGCCATCGTGGGTGTTTTTCTTTGCTTGTCAATAGATGGGAGGAGGGCTGCTGGCCCGGCTGAGCGGCAGCCAGGGGACACTCGCTGTGCTCTGATGCAGGGAAACACGCGGGTGCAGCAAAAAGGATTTACAAGAAAGGTGGCCTTGCCGTGGAGATATACATGGTTTCTGGCAGGTGGAGCCCTGTCCAGTGCCGGGGGGATAAAAAGATCTGATAGCCTGTTTAAAGCACGTGTCTGGGCCCTGCAAGAAAAAACTGGGTCTAAGTTTGTTCCATCTTCCATGGGTACAAGCCTGGTGGAGAGTCACATTTGGCGCAAATCCAACCTCATTATGCCCCATCATGTCCTACCCAATCTGCCAACATCTGATATAACTGCTCGAGGAAAAGTAAATCCAGATTTCCCTCAACGATTTCGAGAGGCAGAATGCAAATGTGTGCAGATGTGAAGGACAGCAGTAAGACCAGGTCCTGCCCGTGGAGCCCGAAGCACGTCAGCACATCTCACCCGGACCCCGACGCGTTCCTGAACACAGCGCAGTCACGGCCGTGTCTCAGACACCAAAGGGACCAAGCAGAGCTGTCGGCAAGGCTCTGCGGCTCTCACGGCCACCACGGATGTTTTTTGCTGAACATGCTTTAAAACATGAAGTCCACACACGGCTGTTTCCAAAGTTTGGTCTTGAGGATAGATGGAAGGACAGCCTTAGCCAACAGCTTGGACATGCTTTACATCAGCACGAAAAAGGCTCAACAGGCAGAATACATGCCATCTGTTATTCAAGCAAGAAACTTGAGATACTGCTGAATCTATTTTTAGGGTAAATAGATCATTCTATTGCCTCCATTTCATAACTCTTTATTTCTGACATAGCAAATTCTCAAGAGCAAAAGTGAGTAGAAAATGGGTGATTCTGGGACAGAAATTACAATGTTCTTCGAAATGAGGGTCACTGCATAATGCACATGAGTCCAGTTTCTCTCTGAAATGTTTTTTTGGGTTTTGGTGGGGTTTTTTTTCCACAAATAGCTTTTTTATTTCCCGAGAAAAAGGCTGTGTGAACCCAGAGTGCCTGCTGAAAAATCTGTTGTTATGTTTATGAACTGTACAACTGGCCAGATTTTGTGATATGAGCAGCAATTTAGCAAAGGAACAAAACCAAAACAATCTATGCCTGGGTGAAAACCATGTATGCAAAATGTCAGCTCAAGGCAACTTTTTACAGATAAAGTATAGTAATTATAACTCCTGAGAGCACGTTCTTAACGGAATCATTGGCACGACCTTAACTACGGTAATAGGAACAAGATGCCGTTAGGTGTTGACAGGGATGGATTAAGGGACACAAGGCTCGGTGCGGTACCGCCGGCACTCCGGCGTCCGAGATGAGGGCTTTAATGCCCGCTGCCCATCAGTAGCTGGCCGGGTGGAAGAGCCAGCTCTCGGAGCGTGGGGACCGCGCTCCCCGTGGGCAGGGCTGGCCCCGGACCCCCACACCCCAGCCTGGGGAGGGGAGCAGCGCCGTGGGGCTGGTGCTCCCAGGGGGAAGAGGGGAGGCAGAGACGTGGCTCAGGCCGTAGGCAGGGAGCCGGTAGCTCAGTTCTCCTCTTCCTCACCAAGGTTTTCGTGTCTTCRCTCCGCGGGACTGACACGGGGCCGCTGTACGACGTGGCCGTGAGTACCACAGCTCGGTGCCGAGCGGCAGTGCCTTGGACCACCGACAGACTCGTTAACGTCTGCGTGCGCGCATCACCTCGCTTTTGTGCTGCCAGGGGAGAAAATGGCTTAGGGAAATCRTGGGCTGACGGGGACGCCCCGGTTACCCGCGTGCTCCCCGCTGCCACGGGATCAGTGAAGCCTTACTGAATACCCCCAGCTGCCTGTCTGGTTGAACTGGTTGCCTCCAGGACTTTTCTCCGGGCTCCCGCCCAGCAACACCATCAGCACGAGCTCCAGCCCGTCCCCGTCCGCGGGTGGGGTGCTGGGGGTCGCTCAGAGCCGCACCGCTCCCTGCCCCGGCCCCGCTCCGGCCCCGGCATCGCCCTCCTCCCGCACGTCAGCCGCCGCGGGAAGGGAGATCAGCTGCTCGGCGGGCTGCGGCGCTGCCTGGGCTAGCACACCCTGCCCTTTTGTATCGAGGGGGGCCAAACACCTCCAGCACAGCACAAATTAATTTCGCCTGCAGTAGTAAAGTGCATTACAGAGATGATTATATTCCTGTAGTAAAGTGTATGCACCTTAATAAAAGCCCAGCTAAACTACATATGGAAAAGGTAACGCTGCAGATTTATCTTTTTTTCTGTATTCTTTTATAGCCTCCATTTGCTTTTGTTCTCTTTTTTTATCCTTTTTGCTTTTATGTTTGCAAGTGATAAATTTTTCCATGTTTTACATTTTATATGTAGTTTATCTCTTTATTTTGTACTCATTTTGCATTGAAAATGGAATGAGTCTTTAGAATAATACAGCTGATATTGAATTTTTTAAATTGCTATTGGGTATATACTGCATAAGGTAGTTATCTGATCTCTAACTTAATCATGTGAAAATATTGCTATGGGGAAAGCTGGCTTGGTAACAATGAGACCCCTATGCTTTCATAAAATTTATTTAACTATAAACCCATTATAAAGCATTAATATAGATTTCTCTTACTCTCTGTCGCATTCAGGTCAGATTTATTGTATACCATTACTGAATTCACATCAAAAATGAATTCGTAAATGTAGAGTCTCTATGCAGGATGCTATTTAAGCTTATCAAGATATACTACTGCTCTCAGGATTTCCTAGCTACCAAAGTCAGTAAAAATAAACAAAATGGTGGGTTTGTTGTAGTTCAAAAGTTGAGATTCAGGGGCAAGATAGAACATTACATATTTGTTCTACTAGAAATAATGGTTGTCTAAAGCAGAAGGAAAGCCAGCAGATTAAAACCCTAAACAGTTCCAGTACCTTGGACAACTCTTCCCACAGCACCGGAATTTCAAACGCCACAGCCACAACTCACTCATGTCTACCGTAGCTGTAAAAATAAGCACAGCACTTTTTCACAATAATCATCTATTGCCAGTATACTATTAGTATTGTTTTAATGCTTTGTATAAATATTTGTCTCATGTTCTCTAATGGCAGTTCTGCAATGTTAACTTAACACAGCACTATGCAGTGCACGGTCTTACTCGGCACAAGCAGCAATCCTGTTGATGGAAATCCTCCATTCAGTGTCAGCCCGGGTAGATCAGCCATCGCACGGGGAAAGTGGAACCATACATCTACGAAATGCTGCTCTGCCAACGGCCCTCGTTACTGCCACAGCCCACCAAATTACTTCTCCGTGCCGGATTTGAAATCCAAGTGCAAGGCGGTGATTGGAATGAGGAAAATCCAGGGTCACCGSGCTGGGATTAACGCGTCCACCTGCGCTCACACCAGGGCGGCTGGGTGCAAAACTCTGCCCTATGGCTGGACTCGTGATCCCAAAACTGTGTGGCCCCAAAGCAGAGGCGCCTGAGCCGGTCGGCAGCGCGGGTCCCGAGGGGCGACCCAGAGCCGAGGCTCCGCTCGGTCCCAGCTGTGCCGGGGCTGTGCCATGTAGGCGCCGGCAGCGCCTCGGGCAGTTCCCTGCTGGACTTACCTCCACGGCGTTTTCTGGATTTACCCCCACGGCATTCGCCCGCGGGACGTTGGATGCGGGTGACAAGGCGTGACGAGGCACGTCGCCCTGGCTGCAYGCCGGCGGGCGCGGGTGTTGCGCGGGAAGCTGGGAAGCGGCAGGCTTGTAAAGTTCCTCGGGTCACAGCTGGGGTCTTGTTACTGGATTAATTCAGTCTGTCCAGGGGTTCTAAATGAAACCGCTTCTTCCGGAATTTTTACTCAGTGGGGTATTGATCACGAGGCAGAACGATGGCAATGTTAATTGCCATCCCCACCCTCCGATCACACCGGCCGCGGAGAATCCTGACACAGCCGGGCGGCCTCGGCCCCGTCTGACCCGGGGYGGGGGGGGGGGCAGCTTCCCCTGGAAGCGCCCAGGTGGACGAGTCCAAATACATACGGACACAGGGGCAAGGAGAGAGTTTGAAAGTAAACTGTCCCTTTTGAGACATTTTTATGTTGATTTCTCTTCACATTGCTCAGTGTGAGGTATTTTACCTTAGGGATGCTATATATGAAGTTAGAGAATTACATTTAAATAATGTGAATCTATAAGGTGCTTTTCCCACTCTTAATGCATCCTRAAATGAATTTTGGAGGCATTTATGTCAGGCTGTAGAAGCAAGCGGGGAATCTTTATTTCCTGTGTAACCTAATCACTCCATTTTTCATTAGTTTATCGCTACAGGACCATCAGAATTTCCATGCTGTAGAGGCAAATCCAGCACATCTGCTCCAGCACCCGTTTCCTCAAGTGTCCAACGTCAGAGGTTTTACAGGGAAGGCGAAAAACCCCCTCAGCTGGTAGYTAACAAATGCAAGATGCACAACAAAGCTACTGTCATGTGATGATAATTTATGCTCCGAAGCTTCTAGCTAATAATATTAAATATTGTTAAATATCTTCTACATTTTCCACAGTTACAGTATGTGGAAATCCTTAGTATTTATTACGAATATTGGATGCTGATAGTGACTCAGATGACAGCTTTCAGCAGTGAATTCAATAGATATTCATTCTTGAGGTAAAGTAAGAGCAGTTTTAAGTTGGTTGCTACCTCTTTTATGAGACATAAACTTGTGCCTGACCCTCCCTGGATCTTTGCATTTATTACTCTACCAAAAGAAAARATGAATACTTTTCTTCCTTTCGATTTCGGGGGTCATTCCAATTATCAGTGCAAGTTGTTAAACCTCTGAARCCAAAGTCAACCACAGGATAAATCAATGGATGGATCTGGTCCATTAGCTCCTTTATGTATCAGGGGGAAGTAGATATCACATTTGATTTTTCAGGCAGTTACCTGCCTTTGATTTCAAAGGYGTTTCTCTGGTATAAAACCAAGGTAACAGAGTGGAGAATTAGTCTACCTGAATATAACATCACTTTCCATATACTGGTGTGGGGGTACAGATGTTTCAGCAGAGAGTGAAGGATTAAAAAGGTAGGATGCTGAAGAAAGTGAGGTGAATACTTGCACAAATAAAAAGCAAGGATAGCAGAAGACTTTGAATGTTAACTTTCCCTGGAGTGTAATTTTTCTTCCATGACGGAAATGGTTAATATAAAAGCATTTCATATTTGTTTTTCCAGACRTTTTTGCTCGAGTACATTGCATATTCCCAATAGAGAAAAGCAGTATCATACAAACGATGAAAGCACTGCGCAGAGCCATGCTCATTCGCGTCTCTGCGGTTGTGTATGCACCGGGATTTTCTGCATCTCCTTTCCCTGTGCGAGGCGAGATCCACAGCTAACGTTACCTCCTGAATTCCTAGCTGGAAGCATACTGATTTGAGCGAGTTATACTGACRGTAGCTGGTAGAGCCGCCGTACTTTGGAATGTGTTAGATCTTAAGTCTTGCATGTGCAGCCGTATCCAATGAAGCTGATTTCCCTCACCACAGTGAAGTCAGGATTTGGCCCTTTATATTAATTCTAATTTGGTCATTCCCAGCTGAGTCCGAARGATCACCAAGTCCTTCCGAGAGGGGTACAGTGATGTGAAATCCCAAACCCCACGATCGGGAATCTCACCATCAGAGCTGTAGGAAAGCCTGCCCRATGCCTTGCATACCGTATGCATGAAGGAATGCATATTTTGACTGGTTCTCCAATTTACCTCATCTCCATGGTTTATTGGGATTTCAAGCAGTGAGCAGAAGTAACCATCGAATCAAATTCTAGGACTTTCAGCACAGGATAGTTTTAATGTCACCCATCAGAAGAAAAACAATTCCTCAAAATCCAGACTTTTCTTTCAGGCTTGCTGAGAAAYGGTGCTGAGCAAAGTTTGCAAGGAACTCTGCAGGAAGGGATGGGAGGTAAAACGCTCTTCCCCACTGTCGCTCTGATGACCCTCCCAGGACGCTGGGAGCTCAGAAGGTTTAATGCAGATTTCCTTGTTCTGTAACCGTTAAGGAACATCAGATAAGGCTGTGGGTGTCTGTGGACTGACGCACAGGCACCGGGAATCACTGCAGACAGGACATGCTTCGTGGCAGCATCGGCAAATTTGGACTGCAGAGGCCTGATGGAGAGACGTGGTGGGTGTCAAACATGCTGCCCAGGAGCCAGCAACGCGGCCTCGCAGCAGAGGAGGCCAAGGGTACCTGGGCTGCATCAGGAGGAGCGCTGCCAGCAGGTCGAGGCAGGTGGTCCTTCCCCTCCACCCAGCACTGGTGGGGCACCCCTGCGGTGCTGGGTCCAGCTYCCCAGTACCAGAGGGATGTGGACATACTGGAGAGAGTCCAGCAAGGGGCCACCGAGACGCTGAAGGGTCTGGAGCATCTCTGCTGTGAGGAGGGGCTGGGAGAGCTGGGGCTGCTCAGCCTGGAGCAGAGCAGGCTCCGGGGACCTCACCCACGTCTACCAACACCCGCAGGGAGATACGACCTATAAATAAAAATAATTTMATTTACAAGATTAAATATAGATCATTATTTTATTATAATTGCAGGCTCTTTCTCAGCAATATGCTTTCACTAATCCTACCACAGGCACTAGCAATACCCTTCATTCCAGGTGATCTTTCCAACAAGGCCTTTTTGGCCTTCTGTATCTTGATTATATTAATTGGAGCCTAACTACTCAGTTTAAGAAAAGCAGCTTTCCCTGACAGCCCAGACCTACAAGTTGCTGGGCATTGTCTGTACCTAGAGGCTAGGAATAAAATTAATAGAATTGTTCTGACAAGGATTTAAGGGGGAAAAAAAATKGCGAGTGAAAAACTTTAAAGGCAATAGAAGTTTTGCTGTTTTGTTTAGCAGGATGAGGAGTTTGCCCTTGGTATCTCTCAGCTCGTTCTGCTAGGACTGAGCAGAATCTTGCTGAAAACCTTTACCGCTGATGCCACGTTAAAGATGRTCGCTGAGGAGCCTGCCCCGTCCAACCGCATGTTCGCCCTCCCCTCGTGCGGGCTGCGGTGGCTCTGGTACCCTACGGGGGGCACGGTCAGCCCCCACCCAAACAGGGCCCCCTCCCCGGGCAGTGCCGCTTTCCCCCGGGGATGCCGGGCTCCCTGCGGGGAACGCAAGGGCTCTGCTCCGCACGGCCAAAACCGACGCTTCRGGCGTGGGTGCCTCGGGCAGGGCTTGGGGAGCCACACTTCTCCTCCTCCATAACGGCAGTCTGAATTTCAGATGCACCGAGCATCAATAGCTGCCGCTGACAGCTAAAATGCTGCCTGYCTGCAGTTTCTTAAAAATCGAGAAGGTTGTTGGTTTTTTTTAATAAAACCAAACTGCTTGTTAACTGGGGCTGGGATACAAAGAACCTTCCCAGCCTTCAGTCAACTTAAAAGTTAATGAAGATACTGACCTAGATCCTCTGGCCCTGCTAAGCACACCTTGGCACAGATGTAGGCTTCACCAAGGACTACTGATCCATGGACCTGTCTTAGTTAGAACGGTCTGAGTTTAAGTGTTACCTACATTAAGATCAGAGACCGCTCCATCTCCTGCCCGCGCTCTCTGCCCCCGCTTGCCTTTGAGCGGCCGCCCCGGGAGCGGAGCTGGGCACGAGAGCACAAGCTCTTCATGCATTTCGCTCCCTCCGGCTCCTCAATGCCCTTCATGAAATCTGGATATTTTCAGTTGCTTTTTGTTCAACGTGTAGATTTTGCCAGGCTGCACGTAAATGAAGTCGTTTCTAACATGCTGGGCTTGGTTGTGGGTAGAGACTGGAACTCCATCGACCTGTGCAACCACGCGGGGTGACTGCCGTGAACGGCAGTTACCTGCCTGCGTTAGGAAGGGGTATTCCCAGAGCCTATGATCAGGTATTTCCCAAGTAAATCACACAAGACCAGAATTATGTATTGTATGTCAATGAAGCAAGTGAGATGCAAATTGAAACATAAGATTTTTCTCTGTAATGTACAATAAAAATTCAATGGTTAGCAGTTGATACAAAGCATATAAATATGTTTTCAAATAAGTACAACAGCTATGAAATCAGGAATCAGTAAGTCATAATGCATTTCAGCACAATACTGATGAACTCATTCTTCTGGCACATATGAAATAACTAGTTCATTTTAATTCTTTATAAATAACAGATAACAGCTTGAGAGGCATGCTCCATGCAATTCATTTTTATGACTCCGTATCCTCCACACTTGATGCTCCCATGACATTGGGGTCGGGAGGAGAGGGTGTATTATGCATTCTTTCTTGCCTTCCTCCTCTTTGCTGCTTTATAATGTGGCTATCATTTAAAAAAAAAAAAAAAACAGCAACAAAAAAAAGCAGCAATTTAGTGCATCAGAGTACCAGTTGACTGATGTGGCCAGAGATCATGACATCAGTAACTTTTCTGCAATTCATTTCATTTATCCGTGCTTCGTATCTCTGCTGCTGTTTTCTAATCATCACTCCCACTAGGCATTGTTTTCCTTTTGAGGCAGCAACTAAATGAGCTGAGAATTAGATCTATATTACATCAGCAGTGGGCATTGCAGATATTACCAACACATTAAAAGAGAAATTCAAATGAAACAAACCAGAACGTCGTCTTTCCTATTCCAGAAATTGATCCTGATTCCACAGTTTAGTGGCTGAACACTGTTCAGGAGAAAGAGATGAGTTTTGTCACAAACAAGCTATTATATGAGATCATTAACTGAAATAAGATTACTGTTACTCTATAATTTCATTTTTCTTTGTTCTTAGAAGATTGACTAGGCTGGAAAAGGATGGAAACTTTGTTGTGGCAACACTTTAAGGCTCTAAAATGTAGACCTCTTGGTTGTCAAGGGATGATAATTTTGCATATAAGGAAGGCCAGCAAAAATGAACACTGACCCACTGCTGATGGAGGTAGTCCGTGTTTTTCTTGGAGACACAACGTTGTGCGTGCCCCCATCCATTCAAGAGGTAGCACCACTGTAACATGGGAACGAGCCGTTCCTCTCTCTCCTCCGGAACGGCACCAGACGAAGATGTCGGTGAAGAAGAGTCTTTAGCATGAGGGGAATGCCTCGTCATTTGATCTGCACTGCAACAGCAAAATAGATGCAAAATGACAGCAACCCACTGACAACAAGGTACGTGTACGTTAAAAACCACAGCGTCATAGGAGACGTAAGTTTGTTGTGGGGTGGTTCTGTGTAGCTGCCAGATGGATAATGAATGATGAATGAATACATACTAAAAAATTGAGTGACACRGCAAAAGTAAGACACGTAAGAGTCTCCTTTTTTACACTTGGTGTAAAAACATTGTTTGCTCTGTGGCAAAGGCCACCCTGTAATGCTGAGATTGATCTCTCGTAATGCCAGGATTGATCCCCCACCCTGACATCGCAGTAGGGAGGTAAATGGTGTGAGCTGCACAGTACTTGGGCTTAACTTTCCTTACGGCCTCTACCGCAGCAGTTACAGTTGTTCACCCTAATTTGACAGAGCTGGTGCAAAAAAATGAACAATCGTACCAAAGTACCACCACCTCTAYGCCACCAGGACCGCCCTTTGAACACGGAGAGAGATGCAGCAGAACCAGGCGATCGTCAAACGGGTTTTCAGAGCCTCAGGTCGKGGCTGACCCTTCTGAAAAGGGGCAGAAAGAGGAGCCCCGGGCTGCGTTATGAAGTGCAGATCCTGCAGAGAGGGGCCCGATGGGGGCCGCCGTCCTGCCGGGCGTCAGGCGCCACTGGGTCTACAAAGTGCTCGTTAGACCGGCATGCTTCGGATTTGCCTTGCTCTACCRAACAGAATTTAAGGTAAAATATACAGACAGGAAAATAAAGAAGATTGCATTTGTCAAGTGTAAATAAAATTGTTGAAAATATGGTTAAAAGTTAAAAATTAAGAAAAAATGCCAGTGAAASCCTGAACAACTTTACCTGTTTCTGCAGTATTCAGGGAGGAAATGTTAACATCCGGGTGGTGCTGTAGCTATCCTCTCAACAGATTTGGGCCAGTTACATGTTTTAAGAATCCTATTTAGACAATTGCCAATGACTGGTCAACCAAAGCTAGCTCTAAAATAGCAAATGATAAAGCTGAACGGTTATTCAGCTCCTGCAATGTCTGTTCAATCTAAAAATGCTTTCCGAGGTAAAGATAATTTAGACCCATGACTTTACTTCAAAATATTTACATGTAAATATTGCACAATAACCTCTAGTAAGCAGTCAAAGAACAGCTGCTGATTTCCCTTGCACTTCACCAGCTAAGTGTTAACAACGGGTTTTTGTAACCCTCTCTGCCGTTCATTGCATGCTCTGAAGTTACTTTAACCCAATGTTAAAACAGTAGTAAATGCTTTACCTTACCRTTTATAACTCATTAACTCAAGCTTTTCTCTGAAAAGCTGTCGATTTGCGTGGTGCTTCCAGCCACGTGTTACCTTGCAGAACGGCGGGGGTGACCCCCCCCAGGCACCCAGTGACCGCACCGCTCCGCTGCACCCCGCGGCAGCTCTCCCTTCTGCCCGTGCTCCCGCGCTGTGTCCGCATCCCTTGGGGCTTCTGCCCCGGCCAGGTCAGTCAACGGGAATCATCRCGTACCTCATTGAAGGGAAATACAC
>JASVER010000212.1:119150-150678 GCA_030449065.1 Oceanodroma leucorhoa
TAGCGTGAGGGAGAAGAGCTGATGAACCCATTCAGCTTCTTCTGCTGTACTTGGATGCTCCGTCCGTTCACCGCTCCCGCTTCCAGCGCTGGTGAGACTCTGTCCTCCGGAGACGTGAACTGACCCGGGCAGATGGGCTCAGTAACAGGGTGGGGGTCTCCTCAGTGGCTTCATATTTCTAATTCCCGGAATTTTGGTGCCAAAACCCAGGTCATTCAAATCTCCCTATGCAATTTCCATTACGAATCCGGTTGTAAGATGCACAGGAAGGCATTACTCCGCTGCCCGAGCCGTAGCTGTGCAAAGGTGATGAAAAGCAACATGGAGAATCGTTTCCTAAAACCTCTTATTTTATTGTTTAACAAAACAAAACTTCAGGTTCCCTCCTGATGAGCTCTGAAGGCCTCTCTCTTTCTCTTTCACTTCATGAGGTTTTTCACTGATGCAAAAAATCATCTGAATCAGGCCAGTAACATTTATATACAGTTTTTAGCTGGACTGTAAAAGAATCCGTCCATTTCTTATCACCTCTTAAAAACACTAGCAGCACTTAATTGTCTGTGGTCTGTAACTTTTTTGGACACTGAATATGCCCCATGCTTCTGAAAATTATGTCCTTTAAAAAAAAATCTTTCATGTATCACAGATATATTTGAAACCCTGGTTAATAACAACCGGAGTTCTGACATCTGACTTCTGTTGTCCCTGGTGTCCGTGTTTCTAATGGCAGCACACGTGCACCCGCTGCAGAGAGATAAAGCCTCCCGTTTGCTACCTCTTTGCAAGCGGGTGCGTTACACGTGTGTGTATATAAAAAATAGAGTTTTGGGCAGACGGCACCACCCCGGCTGTGCTGCCGTAGCGAGAGGAGGCTGCTGTCACCACCCCGACACGAGAAATGCTCTCCATCCAGGAACATGCACATGCCCCAAAATACAGGCTGGGTTTCGAGGTAATGCTAAAGATGATAGTGGAATATTACAGCCTTTGCCTTGTTGGTATTTTGATGAGTCATGGTGTGATGCTTATTCAAAGATTTTGAGACAATCTGAATATTCCCGCAAATGTTTTCAAATCCAGCGATTAGGAGCTGAGGAAAAACACAACAAAATGTTTGGGTTGATGTTGGCCATCGTTCCTCTGTTTCAGAAGTTTCAGTCCTTCCATCAGAGCAGAAATAATATCATCTGACCAACTGCTGGCTGAAATAATGGATAGCAGCCGATTCCCAGCTGATCCAACGTGTAAATATTAGGCAATTAAATTTATACTTATCTGTGTACTTTTCAACAGAGTTTAGTCCATGTCCACATTTTCTCTTAACTCCCTTCCCTTTACCATTCCTCCCGCTCTCTCCTGCCTCTCCCGTCCGCCGGCTCCCTGTGCCGGCGAGGAGCGGGGGGCCGGGACCCCTGCCCCGCCGAGCCTCGGCACCCCTCACCCCGCCCCACAGAGCTGCTTCCTTCACCCTTTCACCAGACGGCTTGTCTTTCCCAAGCTTCGATATACGAATTTCTACGTTGGAAATTGCTCCTGGCCTGCTGCGGCGGATGGCTTCCCGTTTGCAGGGAACAAGAAGCCGAGGGCTAAGGAGCGGTGACACGGTGCTGGGGGTCTGTTCCCCGGSAGGAGCACACGACCTGCCTGCCCGAGGGGCCACCTCCTGCCACCCTCCTCTGCCCCTTCGGCGCTCGCGCTGCTTTTCTTCGTCTTGCCGTTGCCAGCTGAACACGTGCCCGTGTTCCGTTACTATAATTCTGGAAATGTGTAAAGGCTGCAAACCAAAATCTCTCCAAATATTTGCTTTAATGCTTAATGAATTTGCTTCAGCTGTGTTTACCCTGCTTTTGTATTCACTTTCTCCAAACACTCATGCATGAAAGCCTCGCAAATATGACTCAAGGCTGAAGCARTACTAAAACCAAGAATTTCCTCCCCGGTTTCGTGCGCAGCACGGCCCCAGCACCGCCGACCCCTCCARGCACAGAGAGCCCCGTTACTCAGACCCCAGAGGGGTGACCGCTCCCGCCGGGAGGAAGGGAAAGGGACACAGCSCCGTCGGCCAGAGACACGAGGGCGTAAAAGCAACTGGCGCCTCGCTGAGGGGCTGCGGGGGTCATTCGKGCTTGCGGAGCACTTTGGAAAGGCRAATGCCTCCATGCCGTTACTACCTTCCGCTGGACGAAAGCAGGCGGCCGTGGGAGACGTCGTCTCCCCCTCGGGCTGGGCTGCCCTCTGCTCGTCGGTGCTCGTCGTTAAGGGTCACAGCGTCTTCCCGACACGGGCTAACCCACAAGGGCACTTAATTATATAGATAACATAGTTTGTGTCACAACTAATCAGGCTTTATATTACAAAAGAATGTCTTCTGAAGTGAGAGGTTAAACACATCTTTTTTTGTGAATGACAATATGCGCAGCTACTGAGGGTAAAATTGYCTGAAGTGGGTGTTATACCCACTCCAGAAATCTTTTTTTAAAGGAGAGAATTAAATCAAACCACTGACATTCTCAACTCCAGAAATGCAAAAAATGTATTTTGTGCGGATTTGTAAGTAAGGACAAAATAGAATTCATTGAACTTCAGTATATTCRAGAGTGATTAAAATCCATATTTCATCACGAAAAGGGAGTCCACTATTTTTTCTAGCAAGAGGTGATTGTAATTCCATTGTTGTGTTACTGAGAACGATGGTGGCATATTGTATATTACTTTTATTCACATTGACTTCCACCTCACCCCATCAATGTTAAAATTCAAATCAATAGGACTATGTATATGCCTTAAGTTGGGTTCATGCATGAAGGTCACCCATGAATCAGGGTCTAACAGTGCAATCATAAATCTTCAAAAAGAAAATAAATGTTAAAGCATGACCTTCTGACCTAAACATACGTTTTATAGCAAGCAATACCCATTCTCCATAAATATTGTGAAACCAAAATAAAGACTCTCCACAATGGGGTATTTGCCCCCATTTATTGCGCAGCTGGATCAAGACAAAATAATTGTGGTTTCTGTGGCCCAGAGGCACATGTGCACGGCACTCCCCTCTCCCTTAGCTACTTGTGCTTGGATTTCTTTGTATTAGATGTGATACTAAAAAGTTTGATCCATGCTTTCCCATACTGTTTATACATCATTTCCTTTAATAGAGGAAATAAAATGTGAGTGGGTAGTGTGTCTTAAGACAGATTCATTGCCAAGTTAACATTAGATGTTATTTTAAAAACTCATAAAGTTGACAAGTGGCATGGCTTGATAAGTTGTAATAAAGAAGAAATTTTGTTTGCTCTGAACACCAGTCAGAAATAATGGTTATGTCTTCAGACTTACAACAAGAAAATGTTTTTGATATATTTTATAATTTTTATAAAGAGAAAGAGAGAGAGCAGTATTACACAGCGAGGACAGATGCCTGGAGACTGAAGTCRGAATGAAGCCATTTAGATTAGGTCTGGCTGTTTTAGTGAGTGTTTCTTGAGAATGGGTAAGAGGGAAAACATATGGGGAAAAAAGGGTAAAAGGTAAAASTCTCTTGCGAGACAGACTTGCTGATGCTGAAAAAAGGAAAAACACAATTAGGAGCACAACGCTGCATGGGAAAGCTCTCTGCTGTTGGGCTCAAAGCATGTTGGTATTTTATWTAACCCAGGAAAAAAGCAAGCAGAATACGGAGTGGCAACATAAAAATCTCACGTTGCCTTTGACTGCATTCACCTGGACTATTCAGCTGAAATATAGTAGTTTCCAGAAACTGGCTTTCTTCCCCAGCTGCATCATAAGATCAGGAAATTTGCCTCCTAGAGATCTGCGGCCCATAAGCAGAGAGGTGAACAAAATACCCAGGCAGAGAAGGGCAAAGCCCCCACGGGCCGGGTGCCGGGGACGGTCGCGGTGCCGGGGCCCTGACGCGCTCCCACTCGGCAGGGGAGCGGCAGAGCGCGGAGCGGCGGCGGCAGCTCCCGGTGRGGCGCTTGGGAAAGCGGCTTTGGGCATCTCCGCAGAACCAGCCGCGGCGGGACGTCGCACTCCCAAGGCTGCCGAAAGCCCCGTGCCGATGCCCGGCCGGCGCAGGGCCGGCACACGACGACGCGCAGCTGGAGGGGGGATAAATACCGGGAAACCAAAACAAAGACTCTCCACGATGGGGTTTTGCATTYGCTATGGCACAGAGGGGCCCGGGCACACGCCGCGGTGGGGACAGCCGGGTCGCCTTTCTTGCTGCTGCTGTTAAACCAGAGCTCTGCCCTTCCAACAGCTACGTCTGTCGAGAGCCCTGTGGTTTCCACATTTCATCCATGACTGCTCTGTGAGCAGCGTTTTGGGAGCTTCCTTCCACGGGTTCCTAACGGAGATGCTGTTTGTGAGGATGCTGCTGCTCTGCTAGTCCTTGTGCTTTCCCAGGCGTGTCCGAGTGCCTCTCCACCCAGCGCTGCGGGATGCGCAGGCAGAATTTTAAACAAAGATGAAGTTTCACTGCTAACACTCAGAAAAATCTCCCTGTTTCATTAAAGGAGAGACGTGAAGAAATAATACTAATGCAACAGTCATCAAGGCTGCRGCAAGAAATATCCATTTCAAAATATTTTTATATCTCTTTTAAAACTAGGACACCACACAATGGGTATTACCTGGTACTTTATGATGGACAAGTTTCTCAGATCTCTATGCTCCTACTGACAAGTTCAGAGACAGGCAAGCGTGGCAAAATAAGTTTTCATCAGACATTATGCTTCCTGCTGTCTATAAGATGGAAATAAATTGCATGCGTATCCTTCAGGTTTGAAATAAACAATGCATTTGTTTTCTTTAAAGAAAGAAAATATCCTTTAAGTGCATTATGATAATGAAAATCAATTCAATCTCTGGAGGTCTGTAAAGAGCACGGTAATAGATGCCCACGTTCCCCTGTGGGTGAAGGCAGGGGCAGAGCCCCTGGAGCAGGGATCCCCCCGGGGCACCCTGCCCYCTCCCTGGCATCAAGGGACCCCCATCTGCACTTTCTTCTCACAACAGCAACACTTCCCACACCGTTTTACTACTCGGGAGAGCTGTAGCCTGATAAAAGATATAATAGCAATCTTGTTTTATCATAAAATATTGTATTTTTAAGTTGGTACGTGCTGAGCCTCTTATTTCCAGCTCTCCCTGCAAACCAGGGCTGTCACACTGCTGAACACGCATGTAAATCTTTGCATGCGTGTGTATATATACATGTGTGTGTGTGTATATATGTGTATATATATATGTGTATATATATGAAACTGCGTGTGTGACTGGCATGATGAAACTATAGAAGAAAATGGAAATGCAGTGGGGAAAAACATGGCTGAGCCGCCGATTGTGGGGTGCGAGTCCCAGCTACAGCAGAAAGAATAAACTTGAAGGCATGTGAAGCTGCGAGCTGCTTTTGTAGCTCCTGCGCTGTATTTCAAGTGAAGTGCAGGGAGCCTGCACGCCAGCACTTGAAGGAAAAAATAATTCCTGCTTGTGAGAGGAGGGAAGGCAGCATTTTACATTGGCAAGGGCYGTTTTCAGCAAGGAACAACCCCGTGGTTTAAGCAGCCGTCTTGCAACGAGCGCTAAGCTGTCAGCCTCCGGCGSTGGCGCGGATGCCAGCGGCGGATAACGGCCGGGTAACTCCTGCGGCCCCGGGAGAGTCCCGCCGCAGGAGGACAGCGCAAGGCTCGGGCTGTGACGCCGGGGACCCCTCGCCGGTACCCGGGGGTGCGAGGCACGCACCCGACGGCCGGGCTGGGGAGGGCCCTGCCCCTTCCAGGAGCGCAGCGTGCTAAAGAGGAGCGATTTTTCAGCCAGTTTTCCTCCCACGTGAGCACTGAACAGCCAGATTTCACGGGGATCACCCAGTGTCCTGACTGCTTTTGAACAACCGTCACCCATTTGGGAGCCCGAATGGCGGAGGAGCGTGTTTGGGAGTCCGGACCTGGCACAAGCAGAGGGCTGCGCCTGCGGCAGCTTGCGGGGGGAGCAGAGGCTTTCCCAGGRAAACGCTCACAGCGCGCAGCTCTAATGGTGAAATAAAACAGATTCAGAGAAACGCCGACACGTTTTGTAAAGCGTGCATTTCTGTGCCAGGCGTGATAGAGTATTCAGGAGTGCGCTATAGATGTTTAAATATGTTCTCCCCTTCACATGGGTAACGTTTACAACACCCAARGCTTAAAAAATCGTGATTTAGGGGGAAAGGGAGGGCTGCAAAAATGTTGTCTTTGTTGCCACCTGTGTCTCGGTGGCAGCGCCGCCGGCGGTGTGGCCGGGTGGGAGCAACCGGCTGGGTGCCGTGCTCAGCCCGCGCRTGGCCGGGGCTCTGCAGGCACCGCACACCAGTCCTGCACACCGCGGGCTGACTTCCCTGCCTTTTCTGGGGGGAAAAAGGACTCTTTTGTGAGTTATCAGCCCCAGAAAAAGCCTCAGTCCCACTATAAACTCTATCTCCAAACAGGTGAATAATCTGCTGGGGAASTATCTCCGGGCTCAGATCAGAGGCTTCTGGCTGAACGTAGCCTCCTGACTTGAGTTTGGCCTGTTCCCATCCAAGGAGCTATTTTTTTTCAAAATATACATTAAATTTTACCTCTGTAGTTGTAAAAACAGGAATGATAAGAAATGCATAGCCTAGCTTGCTCATGGAGTAGTAGCTTTACAGTCCCGAGTGCAAAGGGCATTGCTGACAGAAGTTGGCGTCGCACGAGTGCGCGGGGCACGACGGTGGATCTATCCCAGTTCTCCGGCCCGGCTCGGCGTGCCCGTGGCAGGGAGCTCTCGCCGCCCCGGCCGCGGAGGGGACGGCCCTGGTCTCCCTTCCACGCTGCCTTTGGGGAAGGGCGCACCGTGCCCRAGGCTGCCGGCGAGGTCCCCGAGCAGCCGGGTCCCGCAGGACCCCGCGCCGCAGACCAGGCTGGGTGCGGACCAAGTCTGCTTTCCGGCTGAATGTGTCCCAGTCCTCCTCTTAATTTTATCTCCAGCCAGCTATAATTGTGCAAAACGACACTGCTAATGTCATACTTTTCAGATTAATTTCAGCAGCATCAGCATACTGGCAATTCAATTAACTAATTATTTAATGTGTTTGTTTTCTTTTAAAATAKCCCCAGTAATAATTGTTGGCTCTGTTGTTATAAAAGATGCCAGAATCTATTTCAATTATTATTACTTTTTAAGCACAAATGACATTTTTAATATCCTCCTGGATGCTTATTACCATAGGAAATTGCCACGGGAGTCCAGTAACATCTCTTTCTATAACTGATATTTACATTCTYCTCATTCCTTCCTTAGCCTCACTGAGCGCTTATCCAGCAGCAATCRTATATGATCAGGGACATTGTCCTGTACCTGTTTTACTAAGTTACAAGGCAATGACGAGCAAGACTTTTCTGTAAGGCTAAACTTGAGACTAACTGTGAAAAAATATTAGAAATAATTTATGATGGCAGCCAACGATCAAGGTGTACAGTAATGTTGGATGGGCACCTGGGGCTGATCCCTGCCTTCCCTGGGCTGAGAGATGAAGCGGTTTGGCTGTGACCCTGCTTCCCATGTCACCTGCCAGGGAGCAAGCCGGGAGAGCTTGCCTGGGTATGGGTCAGTAGGAACCGCTATAAAGTATATCAGGCAGTCATGMAATCCAGGAATCGGCATTCCCAAACATCTGGGAACACGCTGCAGAGGCAGAAATTATTTCACACGTGTAGAAGCACAGGGCTTGCAAGCCAAAGGCCTTCAGCATCCTGGGGACAGGACCACTGCACAGGTCCAAGGATGTGTAGGACTTCTGACCCCTCCGCCCGGGGGGAGCGACCTGCAAAGCAGCAGTGCGATGGGACTGATGGGTCCAAGCACACGTCTGCAGAGCAGCGCCCAGCACGCCCTCCACCCTTCCTGTGCCCCGGAGCGATGCCGGGAGCCTGGGACACCGCGGCTAGCAGGGAAAGGCGGCTCCTTCTGAGAGACCCAGGCTCCATCTCCCAGGTCTGTGGGGCCGCGCGCCTCGCCCGCACTCTCAGAGRGGCAGAGAAGTTGGGGTTGTCCGTCCTGAGCACCCTCGTATTGGATAGAAAGAAATAGAAAAATGCRCCCTCAGATAGTAATTTGAATCACCCTCTTGAAATGTCTTTCTTGCTTTCTTATGACAGAGGGACTGTGAAGGGATTGGTCTCTGGAAAATTGGCGGTATGAATCCCCGCCTAACTGCCTCCTTATTTACCTAAATCCAGAAAGGGACCGTCACGGTGCACTGAACAGAGCAGCAGAGAGGAGCGTCTCCCCTCTCTTTGCTCTTTCAGGGCAATGCTGAATGCAAGTTTTGGTGATTTTGCCCCAAATCCCATTTTACCCAATCAACATTTCCTAGGAAAACCATGCCAACCACACGTGAAGCRTGAAGCTGTTGATGTCCTCAGTAAGACACGTGCCTCCTCCTCACATAAGCACTACCACCCAAAACACGCTGGTGTTTATGATGTGGATGGGCTCAAAACGAAGGCACTTGGCTTCAGCCAGGGCCTCTGCCCACACCCTCGCCCGCACAGCCGCGAGACCCAGCTTTGCCRTGCCAGGAAAAGGAGGCTCGTCGGTGGTGTCCGTCAGGAAGGGGCACTGCTGCTGTGAAAAGTCATCAACACCCRGTCGTCAACATCCACGGATGCTGAGCCTGAGAAATAAATACTGAAAGGAACAAAGGAACTTGGGTCATATGGAAACAAGGGCCTTTCATAAAGTTACTGGGACAAACCCACGTTGCTCCACCGGCTTCTCCCAGCAAACACAAGACTGGSTCAGTGGAGTAGAAAGTGCCCACCCTCCTCTCATCTAAATCACATTAAAATTTGGGTCTAACAGGTGTTGGTACAGTCAGAGCATCACCTTAGGACAGGAACTAAAACCAGAATCCACRACCAAATTAAGAATAAATGTACAAAAATAACACACTAGAGATATCCATTAAAAAGACCCATTTACAAATGTACCTTTTAGTATCTGCATCTGCCTTGGCAATGTGCGGAAGRTCGGCTGCTTCGCATTTGGACTGGAATTTTTTCTGTGCACTGAAGTGAAAAGAGCAGAGCTCGATGCTTGTGTTATTGATACGCTGGTCATCCCAAATTTCTCACCTCGCTACCCAAATTGCTTTSTAAGGACCCGATCCGAAGCCTACTGAAATAAATAGGAGTTTTTCCATTAACTGCAGTAGACTTTGGATGGAGCCCTGCCTCTTGCAGGGACTGTTGCTGAAAGCCATCGCTGTATCAGAATTGGGTCATATTTTTATGAACTGGTTCAATAGTATTCTCAGGCTGAAACCTCAAAGCACAAYGCATGAAAGAGATTGTTTTTATACAGTTTTAATCATAAACCCTAGTATCTCTAAACAGAGAAATATATTCTCCTTCCCCACATCTGAAAGGTCAGATATCCATCACGTCCCCATCACTGCAGCACAAGCTCATACAAGCCTCTGTTTCCTCGGCTCGCTCCTGATTTATCGCTCCTCCGGCTGCCCGGGTTACGTTTACAGTATGCTGTCCACACAGGCTATGATATAGATCCGGAGGGATGAATATTGAGGTTCCCATATGGCTGCTCTGTACCCGGGACTTCGGAAGCAGTGAGTGATGTTCCCACCGCCCCCGGGCGCTCCGCTCTCCCGAATCGCTCCAGCCGACTGCGCAACACAAACTCGCGCACGGCGACTGCAGCAGCGTGCTCAATCACGGACGACACTGCATACACAGCAGTTCTCTTACTGTCTACGGGAAATAACTGATGTTTTATCCATTTTCCACCAGCATTTTCCTTAGCCTGATTTTCAAATACAGTCCTGCTTGCAGAGTCCACCACCAGCTGCTGCACATCAAAAAGAGTCAAACCATTGTAGAGTTGAGCTCAATAATTAAACAAGTGAGACAGCATAAAAAAAAAGAACTTTAAGTGAAGCTGGCCTAGATTCAGCACCAGAATATCAATTTGAAAGCACAAGGCCAAAACCTGCATCCTAGAAGGCCTTACAGCTACCAAGATACATCTCTGAATTCCTGCGGAGGGGATCAGCTTTCTACTTAAGCTGTCACATCCTCCTCACAGGAGATCCGCTTTTAACTTGGAGATGTCTCCAACTTCCACTGTAAATTACTGCAACTGCATAGCGTAAGAGTAGTAATTGCAATGCCAGACTTTGGCCGTTTAAAAGAGCTGCGTCAGATGCTAACAAATAGCTCACTCTTCTTCCTGCATAAGTTAAGGGTACTCAGTCGTAGAAATTAATTGTGCAGATAAAAAGAYACCAGGACTCCTGTCTGCCCATGGGATGTATTGGCAGACTTGTATCATGTAATCGGCTTCATAGTCTGCAATCTGACCTCCTCTTCCTCCTCTTGCCCTCTCCTACAAAGCAAGGCTTGCACGGCACTTGTTGGCAGTAACAGGCACCTGTCTGAATTCCGAAGTTATGCACGTACAAAATCGAATCTACTGATCCCAGGTCAGCTGGCTTTAATAACTCTCTCTGTCAACATCACTAAGTATAAGATCGCACCTGCGCCGAGTAGTACTTCAGCTGCTTCCAAAAGAGAAAGTGATGGTGCAGGGAACCCAGAGAGGCATTTGTCAGGAAATTGGTTCCTCGGAGAAGGAAACACCCAAATTTCCCAGTTCCAGATTGGGGGATTTTTCCCCCATCTGTGAGGAACACAGCTGACACACAGCTGGGAGAAAGGCCATGGAGGAGAGAAAAACCAAAGACTGATGAATCCTACGGGAATGACTGAAATCCACAGCACAACTGTCAAGGGCCTGAATTTACTCTCCAAGACCTGAACATCTACTATCTCTAGAGAAATCGGTATTTTGACCAAGCCTTTGCAGCTTACGCTAACAGCAGTTCCCAATACGTGCATTTCCTCCTGCAATGTGTTGCAGTATGTGCTTCCCAGGGTGTCCGAAATGGTCTGCTAGCCTCAGGTCTTCAGTGTGAGATGTTTTAGGAGCAGTGGGAAAAGGCCACCTCTCCTGGCAACCCCGCATGACGGGTTGGTTTGTCGTTCAGGCTTCACTTCTTGTCTTTTTTTGATTCCTCTCCTCCTCTTCCCCCAGAGACCACTCGTGGAAGTTTGTCTGCTGCATTCCCCGTTCCCGTAAATACTCCCATCCACAGGACAGAAGAGATTGCACTGTACATCGTTGCCTAACTTTGGAGCTAGGAGCAGGGATATTTTTACATGGTGTAATATCCAGCACGACGTGGTACTTGCTCAGCATCCCTGGGTCACGTACGTGTCTGCAGTCCCCCCAGCAAACCTGAGTACTGTCAGCCAACRGCAAACAGCTCTTCCCTCTGTACCACCCTCATATATAAAATGCCTCAGTCTCACCTCTTTTTATCGCTCAACTATAGTTGCAATATTTCATTGTGGGAGAGTTACTGTGATTCCCTTTGGCTCCCCTCGTAACTGCTTCAGACCTGATTTCATGTCTGCTGCCCCTCAAAGAGAGAGCGGGGAAGAGTGCAAACAAACTGGCTGCAGCAGGGTGTCTCTAGYGCATTTATTCTGTTAATAGCTGCTCTATTTTGTGCCTCACGAATCCTCTTCTTCTGCATCATCTCCTTGGAAGACAACTCCAGGCACCGGGCAGCGAAACAGCCACAAATGAAAACAACCACTGCTGCCGATGCTCTGCCCCAAAGGGCGATGGACGACCACCACCCRGCCCCCTCGGCCCTCCGTCACGTGCCTGTTTCATGGCCTTTTCCCAATGCAAACTTCCTGCTGCTTTGAAATCTCCCAGAAGAGTTCACTACTTCATTTTTCCCCTAAAACTGTAATCGCATGATGAATGGTACCTTTTCTGAAGGGATCTGCCTGACCTACTCTGTCACAGCCTTATGAGAAGATGCCTGTGACTGAGCAGTGCCGTGGGGATAAATTAATTGGAAGACCACGGCTTTATCAACTCAGCCTGCCAGACGCCTTTCCCGGGTCTCCTGCAAGAGCCGCACCGCGGCTGGGTACAGGCACGGGCAGGCGCTGGACCCCGAGCCCTCTCCGACGGGACGGGGTACCCCCGCTGCCCACCCAGCTGCGCCCCTGCCTCGGCACCCCTGCCTCCCTCTTGCAGGGGAGTTGCTYTTTATTCTCACGCATAACACGAGCTGAAGTAATCCGATACGATAACGTTCGTGATGAAACGTGGTTTCTAAGTCAAAAACCTTCCACTGCACRGGATCTACCAGCCTTTAAAAATGTGGTCGTTTTAATTTGTAACCATGTCTGTCTAAGAGGAGACAAAAAATTTAGGTGAGGAAATGATAAAGATATTAACATCCTCTCTCAAGGATTTTCTGTGTCTAATTCAGTAGTTTTTAGCTTTTTAAAGCATTTGCCAGCACAGTTTTGTCACTTCAGCTGGGCACAGCTTGTGACCTCCRTCTGAGTAATGGCAAATCACGATGTGATACRCTCATGAGCRTACAAATAAAAGCCGGGTTTCTCTYTCTCAGCTTTCTGGACACCATTTGCAAGAAGCAGCCTGGTGGGAGATGTCGCTGGCCCGGACCCTGCGGCTGCAGCTGACCCAGCATTTCCTACCTGATTTCCACCTGGGGCGAAACCTGCCCAGCCAAGGGGCAGAGCCGGGGCAGGCGCAGGCAGCCGGGCTCCCCATGCCGGGGCTCC
Source organism: Oceanodroma leucorhoa (assembly GCA_030449065.1). Classification (NCBI taxonomy): domain Eukaryota; kingdom Metazoa; phylum Chordata; class Aves; order Procellariiformes; genus Oceanodroma; species Oceanodroma leucorhoa. Next base: position 131,846 of record JASVER010000212.1, read on the forward strand.
CCCCCCGYCCCCCCACGGCAGCACGCAGTGTGCAGGCAGCGGGGGGTTTCGCAAAAGATTTTCCAATAATCCCGGTGCCCAGGAACAACCTAGGCGTGATATACCCCAGGATGATATAGCCGAGGATTGCATGGACACGTGGAAAAACTCTCTGTCATGTAAAAATGACAAGGGGGGAGCAAGAAAGGAAGAAGAGAAATATCACCCCAAAAAAAATTAAGTAAATTACAAGAGAGACAATAMATCCCAGATTATTCGCATTTAAATAGGAGCTAGACACCTAGCTGAAGACCAATTTCACTTGCTGAGATTAGATACACAGACAAGTAGACAGAAAATGGCTTTTTACATTTTATCTTTATTAGGCCAGAAAATTAGCTCCAAATTCAGGTTTCCTTACAAGGGACTGCTGTGCTGAACCACCARACTCTTCTCATATTGTTTCGCCTTGACTCAGTATTTTGAATAATTCAAGTATTTTACCATCATGTGTGCATCTGCTGGGAGAGSTACCAGCATTTCTCCACTACGCCTGAGAAATACGTTACATGTGTCACGTGGATTCGTGGCTTTTTTTCCCTGCAAGGGTTAAAGAAGAGGGAGCTTCCGAGATACGCGCTTTTTATCTCCATCGCTTTGACAGGTTTGCATGGTCAGCGTCCTGTTCCCAGAGTTAACAGGAGACGCTGCGCGGTGAGTCGGTCCTCAGCGTGCGCCTCGCGGGAAACGGAGGCTTGTCCTGTGAAATCAGGGAACGGGTTTGCAGCGCCCTTTGTGCTCACAGTGTCTCTAACCCTGCATTGTCCTGGCAGAGAGATTCAAGCAACCAAAATCCGTTACAAGCCCTTGATTGTCACTTTTGCCAGAAAATAGATGTTTGTATGCATAAGTCATAATAGGCACCATTCATTACGATGGCGTTCTTGTGCTGCTAACTTTAAATAAACAGCAATGTTTTGATAAAGTTTGCAAAAGCATAATTAGTCCTACAGGCACAATATTTTCAGATTTCAAATGCTTGTTCTCCAGCTGTACTTTTTAGATTTATAATTTCAAAAGCAGCTGATCAGAGTCTCCACTGAAGCTCAAGATTTGGGGGGGTTGGGACTTTCAAAACCTTATTAAAATATATGCACACAGAGAGATGCAGTACATGTTTCTCCAATTTCTTTGTTATATGCATCTGTCACAACCTAAAGAAGTGAGAAAGAAAGAAAAATCTAAACACAGACTTTGACATTAATTCTGTTGGGATTCCATGGCACGTAATCCTTTTTTCATTCAGTYCTTTGTTTCTTTAATGGACCAAAACACACTCAAGTAAGACAGTCGCTCTTTCAGAACAGCCGAAAAGGAAATACCGTAGCAAAGGGCGACAAGGCKAGGGGAGAGGAGAGAACCACGGTAGGTGCGTCTCACCGAACAGGTCCCGTCTGCRAGGGGGAAGAGGAGGGGTCTCACCCGGTGCTCACGGGACGTGGGGGCACGAGGGCTGGCGCGGTTCAGCGCTACGAGGGTTTCAAACTCCTTGAAAGCCGGAGCTTTTGTGGCTTTTGATGCCAGTTATAATCAACCTCCTCTTGGAGAAATAGACCGCTACAGTGTGCTCGTTTGCAAACAAATTCAATATTTTGCAGGTTAGCTTGACTTTTAGATTTATTTCCCAACTGACTAACTCGTARGGGCTTTCCTTGTATAAGGTGAGTGCTATTCTTAGGCTTTAGGAGCAGTGCAGGTTCTGGTCRGGCTGTAGTGAAACAGTGGGTAATTTTTTATTTATTTTACTCTCTTAAAATGTCAAGATTTAATACTGCTTCARCCTTAACTTAGCTGCTTCAGTGGAAGAGCTCCGTAGCTGTTTGTCAGAGGTGGACTTCCTGACAGCCCCGGCGTAAATCTAACCACAGGGAGACGAGGTCTTTCTCCCCCCAGGAAAAGTTCCCACGGCACCGGTATGCGGGAAGTGAAATGAAGCTATTTGTCCCCTTAGGGTCCAAACTAAACTTATTTCAGAGCTGAAAAACAGCGTTTTCCAAGGGTGGTGGGATGGAGCCTTTCAAGAGGCACAACTGCATTTCTTTGCTGCTCTGTTCAATCGAGTTGTAGAAYGAGGCACAATCTTTGCATTCCAAGAGATAAAACAACAGAGTAGATGAAGCAAATTTCACCATAAGCTGCCTGCACGTTTAGAGCTGCTGCCGGTCTGGCAGGCGCAGTTTCCCCCGCGGGGCTGGTCCRGCGGCACAGGCACTGGCATCGCCTGCCCGGGCGTGCGGGGGCCGCGGAGCCCCCACCCCAAATCCGGGGTTAGCCCACRTGAGCCGGGACAGAAGCGGGGCACGGACCAGCCGCGGCCCGCAAGTGTTGCCTTCCTCAAAGGCTACTCGGGAGAATTGACTCTGACTTTATTGCAGTCTCAGTGGCATTGCTTTTATGGCCTTTCCCACCCGGCAGAACACCGGGGCAGTAAATCCTCACCGCTGCAGCACAGCACTCTGACACCTGACGGTACCAGAATAGCAATAGCGGCAATCTCACCCTCTGCGCAGAAGGTTACGTTACGGATGTGCAAGGAAGCGGCTGCTCTGCTGAGGGCGCGTGGGGCTGTGGGCAGAGCAGGTTACACCGAGGTCTGAGCATGGCTCCGGACAGGGCAGAGGGCCCGGCGGTCTGAAGTCCTCCCCGAGAAAACACATTTYCTATTGGGTTTCTGCACTTTAAATGCAGCATCCTGCAATGTCTTGCCTGCAGCACCTGGCACTSTATATCCAGTAAGTCGATGTCAGTCCAATTCCTAATGTGCAGTGTTGGAAGCTCCCTTCGTTTTAATTTAACATCAGTTTTATAGTTTGTTATCTCAATTGAATCTGAACAGGCATTTCTATATACGTTCACCAGCTTATTTCTTTCTACAAAATTATAGCAGTTTGGGTTATAGTAATTCACCGTGTTTCATACTGGGAATTCTCTGTATCTTTCAGACAGCAAGCTCTGGGTTTATCTGTGCCTACTGGTTTTTGCTTTTTTAATTCAACCAGTGACCATTAACCCTAGCTGGTCCTTAGTTCATGCAAGCTGCTGTTTTCCAGAGCAAATAACAGAATGTGTTCTTTAGTGTTTTCACCAGATTTATTTCCTGCGCTAGCTAAAGTAAACAGCAATTACTTTTGAAAAGCACATATTTGCTTGTATTTATATTTGTATTTGAAACCTGCAGCTATTTTTGTTGTACCTGCCACAAGACAGGTCCCCTGGAAGGGTAGGGCTCTCGGAAAGGCTGAGCTCCGGTTTTTGGGCTCCGTGCTGCTTCTGGGGGCTTAGTGCAGGTCGGGCTGCAAAGCTGCATGAAAGACCAACAGAAAAAGCGTGCGCTCAGGAAAGGTGCAAACAGCATCAGAGAGTGTGGAGGTGCATTCAGGCCACTAAAAGCTTGGAGAAAGGAGAAACCTCAAGAGATGTTTCCCTAAGCCAGAAACGTGATGTCTTCCAGCTTGGACAACCCATGCTTTCTCTCCTCTAGCTTTGATCCATTTTAATCTAAGAAATAAAATAAAATTAAACATTGAAATTGCTCCACAATTGCATTAATGTACTAATGTGCTAGTGAGGGTGACAAAGAAGATCTACTCATCATTGCTTTAAGGTTTTATAGATCATGCCTAACATCTATSACCACTTCTATACTATAAATTCCAATAATTTAGGAGCAGTTTAGCAAACTGCAGCAGAAATGGAGAAAATGRATGCCTTGGAACAAAAGAGCCTTAACAAACCACACAGATTTTCAAAGCAGGCTGTGTTAGAGGTTAGTTATGCTCCTTCATTTGCTATAGCAACGGACACTTTAGCTGGAATGTGCACGATGTCACACCATTTTCTGCTTTTTTTTTTTTTTTGTAACCTCTCAGATGGCCTGGAAGTCTGTAAGCATCTCTTAATAGACTCTTGTTATGAAAATTCCTTCCTGTGAAGCATCTAGACAGAAAAATCTTTCACTCAGGAAAAAAAAATGGAATGGACTTTCTCTGGTGCAATTGTAAAGCAATTTGATATGCAATTAGTCAGAAAGAAAGAAAATGTTCTGTTCCTATTTATTTTTTAAACTAACAAAGGAGAATCTGGTGCAYGCTTTTTGTAGCCCAAGCACTTCAAAAGGCAAAAATATCCAAATATTTTAGCAGACACCACAGAAAAAGCAAAGGCCACCAAAATGTCTCTTTTGTTTCCTTAGCAGAGAGTTGTCCTCCAAAATGAGATTTGTTTATTTTCGGCTTGTTTTCTTATTCAGACCATTTTGCTGGGGTTTTCTGGCCCCGCCAGTCAGGGCAGCCGCGCTTGCGATGAAGGCGATGAACGGGTGCCGCTGGAGCCCACGTGTGCCACGGCCGAGCTTCCTCCCTGCTGCCGAGGCGCGGCAGCACCGCGGCTCCCAGCACAAGGTGCTTTTCCAAAAATACCATTTTTTGGACCTTTCCGGTAGCAGGTTTCATAGGGAGGAATTCACGCTTTCTGGCGCTGATCCGTGATGCTGCTGAGAAGCAAAATCATGACTGACTCACCAACAAYTTCAACCCGTAACGCTGAAAATGACAGCGAGAGGGGGGTCAATAAAAACTGCAGAGCCCACAGCAGAGGGGGTCAGCTGCTGTGAACACGCTGTGCATCAGCGCTTATAACTGCAGAGGATCTGGCCATTATTTTTTACGAAAATTACTTTCTAAATGGCGGCTTATTGAGATATTTATTGGCAGTAATTATTCAAATGAAGAAATAAAGCTAGTAAATTTGGTTCTTCAGAAGATTTGCACTGATTTGCAGAATTAATAAATACAAATACCAAATAGCTACTCGAGTGCAATCCGAAACTCCTTTATTCCATTTTTCATCGTTTGTTAGTTTGACAGACTTCAGAAATTTAATCTGCAATATTGTGGTAAATCATTTTTTAACTTATCTCTGCCTGATATCCATTTTATAAAAACATATATGGTTTCGACATAAAGGCTTGTCATCATCTCCCAAATCAAGGGAAAGGAAGATAAAAAATACAGTTCTTAAAAACTTATTTTCAGAAGATCGAATTAGCTGGCTGAATTGAAAAATAACTTTTAAAATGTTTAAGGTTGACTTGGAACAAAATATTCACTATTGCCACCAAAGTGAAAATAATAGAGGATACACTTTCTATAATATAAACGTGGGAAATGTCCAAAGAAAAATGTTTGAAGAAAAAAAGAATCATCTGAAGTTCTGAGATTGTTTTGATTTGTGAACGGCACACTTGACAGACAATTTGGCAAAGCACACATTAATTTGGTTGTAACTTTTTATTCTTTTAAAGCAGAAAAAATACAGGTTGAAAACTTCATCCACCTCCACTGTGAGATTTGCAGTGAAATACTGAACGTTCTGCTGTCGTCAGCACAAAACCGTGCTGAAACATTAGAAGCAGCACAGAGAAGACCTACACAAACAATTTGCATCTGGAAGCCCCCTTGCAGTAAAAGATTTGTTTTGTTCTGAAATGTTCAGAAGGTGACTTAAACTGATAGTAGAGGACTCCATCTTAGCACACAAAACTGTCTTCACATTATGCAGAAATGAAACAATTGTGAATAATTCAAAATGGATGGGKTTTTTTTCTGAACAAGGAAAAGGAAAAGGGCTTCAGGAAATATTTGCAGGTTTAATTTCAAAGTGTCTGTTATGCAAGAGGTCAAACTAGGTGACCATAACAGACATTTTGGCCACATAATCCACACATCTGTCAATAGAGAGATATTTAACCTGTTCCCTACCATTCAGATTTAMAAGCATTATATATAATTAAAATCAATGTTTTAACTGGACAAAGTTTAAGGTGTTATTAAAATCAAAATTGGCAATAAACACCAAGAAGTACTGCAATAAATCATTCAGCCTCAAGAAGGAGAATATTTAGTAGCTGTTCCTGCATATTGCTGAGGAATCAACCACCTCCGGTACTACCAACAAAGATCCACCCCGAGCAACGCTTTGGTAGCCGTCCGGCACCGAACTTCAGAGTTCTGCGCTGCAGCCAGCGTGCACTAAAACARAAGAACCTTCCAGGAACCAATCAGAAAAGGCTGCGATCTGAATTACGTTGTGTAAATCCCACGCATTTCACCAGCTTCGTCAAATTAACACGGGTCTGTGACAGTTGCAATGACCTGAAGTCGGTCCTTGATGTCAAGTGAGGTGGCGAACGCGGTGAGGTGATGCTTATGGCAAGCCACGCTGGTCACGGGTGCCCTGGTACCGGTTTTGGATGGGGATTTGAGATAGGCACGGGAGCATCGCGGCAGCAGCGCCCGACGAGCTGGGGGAGCTGCAGGGAGACCCGAGACGGTCGGAGACGGACCCTCCCAGAGCAGGAGGGGTCCCGGCACCCCCCGGCCGGGAGCGGGGGCTGGTCATGGCAGGGCCTCCCGAGGGTCCTCCCAGCCGTATCGTCCCTTCACCTCCCGCACCGCCAGCRGGGGACGAGCCCAGCGCCCTCCCAAACTGCTGCCGGGCACGCTGCGGGCGGGCAGCGCGGAACCACAGGGCGATGCCAGCCCCTCCTCGGGACCGGCCCCGCCGTCGCAGGGACTTGGCTGACGGTCGGTACCACCCCAGGGGCAAGGACGGCAGAATCCGCCGGGTCCAGAGCTCCACGTATACTCCGTAAAAGTGCCCAACCCTGACAGCCGCGGTTTCCTCGCTCGCTTTTGGCAAGCAGAGACTCGCAAATGCAGACGCGATGCAAAGGTACAGCAAACACTTACTGTATGTTAATGAACATATAAGTTATCAAATGGCATTTTTTTCTGTAAATACACAATTGTAATACTTACCTTAAGCTCACATGCAAAAGGGAAAATAGTAAATAAAAGCATCTCCTCTTTTCTCACAATCAGCAGTGACAGCAGCTCGCCTGGGGAATAATCCCCGCCACGCCGAGCGGTCCGGCCCCGCCACCAGCACGGCTGCTGGAAAAGGGACCACGAGGGCTCGTTCGGATCATTAGCGGGAACACCGCGTAATTCACACCTCAGTAACAGAACCGTGTGGAAAGGCTCTGAACTCTTCAGTTTCACAGGCACTTAAGGAGCTTAGAGGAAATTAAAGGATATTACAGAAATATGAATTATAAAGAAGGAAGTACTAAAGGATTTTTCCTCCATTATGTCCCACAATTACTTTAATTCCTCTCTAAAGGCAAGAGGCTTAGCGTGATCCCAGTACATCACCAAGGAGGGTTTGCAGGGAGCCCCAAAGTGGGGCCTGGCCCAAGCCCTCAGAAACCAAACCCCAGCGCGGCGTTAGCTCCCGCTGCCCATGGACAGGGTTTTGGGGGTTTTTTGTGGGTTTGGAGTTTTTTTAAATAACAAGGTGAGGGGGAATAACAGTACTAGCTTGCACCACAGGGAATAGTTACATCAAGCCATGTGAGGTGCTTGGACAGTAACGGGGGCTGCGTACGAACTTCAGCTCCAGAAATGTCAGTGAATATTTATTTAATGAACTATTAATGAGTACTAATGAAAATGTTTACCTTGGAAGTTTTAGTTTAGCTTTATCAAATTCCCTTCCCAGAAATTCTGGGTGCACAGTTCTTAAAAAGTGCGTTGATAATCCAGAAGTCCGGTGTGAATTGTGTTTTGGCTTTATAGGCGCTACAGATAGTGTGTTTATTTTGTTAGCTTTTTTAAAAAAAAAAAACATCCATGTTGGAGGGAGTTGGAATTTTCTTAAGTTGTTGTCTTACTGAAGTCCTCTTGTCTTGAAACTGTGCCTCATGGGAAGCCACAAGTGAACGCTGCCTCTTGCTGCCACGCATCATTTTGGGCGATTCAGGGGACGGGGGGAGCTGTAGGGCCGTGCCGTCGGAGGGACGGCACCGGCACCGGCTCGGCACCGCCCACCTGAGGCACCAGCGCCAGAAACACACGCGCACGCCGGTGAGAAGCTCTTTTCTCATCCACATAACACCGTGGTGGGACAAAGGCGCAAAGTTAACGGCGTCCCTCCTCCATTTCGCAGCCTCTTGTTTCCCACACATTTAGGGCCATCTTTTAATTACGTACACAAGAGAAATGCAACATCTAAAAGGACAGGGTTGAAAAGAAACAGATGCAAAAGGGAAGGTCTTGAATCTACTAACTAAAATATCAATATGATCTAAAACTATAAATATCTTCTTTTAAAAAGAACAGTTTCCGGGGCTTCTGAGCAGGAGTAATACTCAGAGAATATACATTGTGGGAGTGCCATATTCTTACCAAATAGCTTGCTCGTATCGATAATAAAAATGAAAGGCACTGACCCTGGTGGGATCTGGGACGGCTTCCTGAGTACCTGCAGGATTCGGGATGCTCCCAGCCTCGGCGGCGCCGAGCAGCCCTGGCCGCCCGGCACGGGCTGCGCTACGGCGTAGAACAAAGTATTGCCTCCAGTGACTAAATGGAGAAATAAGCCCTTCATGTAGATTTCCAGTTGAAAATTTATTCTGAGTAAATGGTAAGTAAAAATTTTGACTTTGGACTCATCAGTATGTGACAATCTAGCAGCCTTAATAATGAAAATAAATTTCTGAGCACGTCAAAATATTTATGGAGAGGAGTCAAAGAATTAAAAAATGCACAGTGATTCCTTAGACTGAAGTTCAAGCTAGTATCCCATCTGTAAGATTTAGTTTCATTTCAGTTTCAATTATAAGATTTTATTCTTGCTATTAATTTCCATTGTCATCTGAAATCTAAGGGTTTGACATAGTAAGACTCAATTGTGGTGGGAAGTAGAAGCTTCTCTACCATTTGTGGTGTTCAGTCAAGAAGGGTATATTTTTAGTACTAAAACAACAGAAAAATTAGCAAATATTATGCAAAGATTACTAGAAATTTTAAAAATACTTCTTTATAGAAATAATTTAATGACTTTGGTTTAGACGAACTTCCACTCGCCATTGCTGATTATTTTCTATCATCATCTTTAAATTCCTTTTTCATCGCTGACGTTGACTTGCCCTTGCCGAGACGCGGGGTTTCTGCCCAGCCCCACCGTGCTGCGCACCTCCGCTTCCTCGGGCCTGTGCCGGGACGGGCACGGGGGGCTGCCGTCACTTGCGGGCGTCCTGCTTTGTGCTCCCTTCCCTGAAAAACCGCAAATCTTCCACCGCGCGCGGGAATGCCGCGCCAGCAGTGGCCTGTCTGGCCAGTCTGAGTAAGGACCGCGCAGATCAAAAGGCGCCTGGAGAGAGCTGTTTAATGATCCGCCTTCACTCCCTCTCATCCTCCTCTCTAGGCTCCTGAAGTCATTGCCAATGCAGAGCTAAATGAAACCAAAATCCTCAGAAGCTAAAAAATAAGAGAAGAAATCAGAAAGCCGAGCTCTTTTCAAGTGCAGACGTAAACAAGAGATAACTCCAGACTCAGCTCTCTGCAGGAAATGTTAAGATCCATCTTTCCCTCTACTCCCCCGACCAGCACCAAAATATAYGTTTCATTTTTCATGTCACCTCCAACAAGCATGCAGAATCAGCTGCTGGATAATGCTTTCCACAGACAAATTCATGCAGGAGAGAGACCAGCACCAGCCTGCAAATGGTTTATCGGGACGAAAGCATCAAACCATGGGCAAATCCGTGCACCAAGCTGGGCTCGTGCCCTCCGTYGTTTGTCCATCGGAAGCTTTGTTGGAAAGCGCCTTGCTCGCCGTCGCAGCAGGCTGTGGGTGTACGGTTCACAGCGATCCGCTCCGGAGCAGGCGGCAGAAAGCAGCGTCACGCTGTGGATTTCGATGGGACACYGGAGCTGCCTGGCCCTGAAGGGGACCGGAGAGGATGGGGGGACCGCAGCGGAGCCCGTGGCGGCAAACTCACAGGGCTCACCGCAGCCGGCGGTTCCCGGCCTCTCGCTGCCCGGCGTCGGGGCCCTGGCAGAGGGGGATAGCCCCCCGGGATGGGGACCCCGCCTGGGGTTGCTCGGGGACAGGAGCGGTGCGGGGAAGCCCCGGGAGCAGGGAGGTTGGGGCATTCCCACGGCACTCGGCAGCCRAGGATCCGCACCCTGCCCGCCGTCTGCAGCCGGGGGGTCTGCCTGCTGAACGCAGGGAGGAACGAACACAGACAGGGGATTAGAGAAACACATCATCTGAGCTGAAGTTCTACTATTTATTAGATTAATTATTTTCTGAAGGCAGATGGAAAACCTAGACAACCAATAACAAATGCGATTCTGCATTTTGTCAGTTTTCCCACTATGCCACAAGGTCATCTCTAATTGACTTTAAAATCCACCTTAAAGGAGGCTTTGCAAACGAGCCAAGAGCCTGTCCCACGGGTGCTGAAGGTGCTGGTGCCTGCTGGTGGCCCCCTCTCGCCGCCACCCCATGGGGACACCCGCCTGGCGGCAGGGACCCCGCGGAACCAGCGTCTCTTCCCGGCACGGAAGGAGCCCCCCGCTTCGTCAGCCCGGGGGACACCAGAGCTGGAGGGACACCAGAGCTGGAGGGACACCAGAGCAACGCCGCGTGTCGTGGGGCTCTGCTGGGGTTTAGCTCTTCCCAGACACGACTCCAGGCGCGGCCGGTCGGAGGCAGAGGTCTCCAGCTCGGATGTGGAGGTTGCACAACTAAAGGAGACGTACGGCTATATGTCTTTGACATTGCCAAGTGAACCTGAGAATCAGTGGGTTTTCACCTTCTGCAGATGAACAGTGAATTTCTTCCTTTGTTGCTTGATTACCTTTGGGATTATTATCTCTTAACTGCACTGCAGTCACATTTAGGAATCCCTTCTATCAACCAGGACCTTCTTTGCACAAACTTAACAAAAAAAGATTCCTCCCTGAATTCACAATCTGAACCTATTGTATTAATTCCTGTGAGGGCTCAGAGAGTTTTAGTGGTGTCTTTTACGAGGTTAATCTGCAGCTGAGAACGGATTGCCACCTGGGCACGGTAAGAGCTGACACTACCTCTTCTCGGCGGTCGCAGTCGACGCGCTGGGGATGGCCGGGCTGGGCGTTCAGAGGTGCTCGTGGCTGTACCCCCATGAGTGTAAGGACCGTATCGCATCCATACCACCACCCTGCCAAAACCCGTCCTGGCTCAGGCTCGCCACGTCATGAATGACTCACCGCAGCCAGTGCCCCCCAGTGCTCCCAGTTTGCTTCCCTTGGAGAAGYGCTTGTTTCCCAGTGATGAAATGGGACCTGCCCTTGGCTGCTCTGCTTCACATCCTCGCTGCGAGTCCTGCCCCGCAGTACGACACCGGCTGTCAGACTACTCTCACACAGGGAACTTGGGCAATTACTACGTCAATAACATAGTTTTAACCCAACGAAGATCAAATGCAGGCAAATACAGAGCCAGGTTTGCTCAGACACCTCCGCCTCTCCCCGGCTCGCGGGGGAAGAGGTTTCCTCCGCGTGCCCGTACTCCGCCTCGTGACCCCTTCGCTGCGCACCGCCGGTGAAGAAACTTACCCAGAGTGATGCTCCCATAGACAAAGATCTCCATGGACCCAGATCCACAACTTTCGCACACAGAAACAGCCCCACGTGCTGCCAAATAATAAAAAAAAACCCTGCTATTAAGCTTGTGGACTCAAAGGTAAGTCTTAAACTTTTAAAGTATTTTCAGCAAAATAGAGCTCTTTTGCAAATGTAAGACTTTTTCATGCATTTTTTCCCATTGTATTGGGGATTCTGTTTCACTAGAAAAAAATTAATCCAGCAAAATGCACCCCTTTTAGTCACTAGTGGCAAAGTAAAATCCAGGGTTTTTTTCAGTTTATTCTACGGGGGTGTTCATTTTTAAAAAGCAATTTCAGGTTTTAAAACACTTGGCAGTTTGCCTTCTGCACCGTCATGCCAGCCCAGTTCCACATCCCCCTCCGCGCCCCTGCCCACCTCCCGCTCGCCCAACCCGCCTCCCCGCCGGCACCACGGTTCGGAGGGCAGAGCCGGCTGCGATCCTGCAACCTCCAGCCGCACGAACCGCTTCCCGCTTACGCCACTCACGATGAAGGGATCATATTCACCGAGAGCGCGGAAATTCTTTTTATACCCTGGAAGGGAGCGTGAATAGACGGGCCCTATTTCATTTTTAGGTGGCAGTTCCCAGGACAGCGCCGGAATGCCGCGGCACATCTTCAGGGCCTGGGCCGTCGAGCACAGATGAGGGGAGTGGGACGCGGTGGGGCGGCGAGGCAGAGGGACAGCCTGACAGCAGAGACTGCCTCTAATGGGGACTTTAACAAAGTCATCAGGTTTGTGTTTAAGCCACTAAAGCCGCGATACTGACAACAGCACAAACAAATTGGAAGTCTGTTACACAAACTCTCCTGAAAATTTTATATTTACATGGCAACCAGCTTATTATATTTACATGAACATCTGCTGCAGGTTCACTAAAATCTTTAAAACAGATGGACATGAAGAAAGAGCTAGYAATTAACAAAGCTATATGTTGATTAAATCAGCGTGTGGTTAATTTTAATGATTACTGATCTTTATTAGGGTCCATAAGACTTCTCAAAATCAGATCCACTTTAGCTGACGTGTTGATTAGCCGTAGAGCCGCACCAGTGCTGCTCGCCAACGTGCCACAGCACCGCGACAGCCATCGGCTGGGCGGCACTCTGCGCTCCTCCACGGGGYGAGGGTCCGATCCTGCTTCCAGTGGCATTAGCTGGAGCAAGTAATTGTGGGTCCGTAGCCAGGACGGGCTGTTGTGAGCATCCCTTGTAGCTTGGACATAAAACTTTCCAGGATTAATTCCTTTCCAAGTAGACCACCCTTTCAGAAAACCACAAACCAATCTCCATTAAGACGTTTTGGCAATGAGGAGTTGGCCATCAGCTCTGGGAGGATGCTCCAGCTACCAAATTACCCTCCACYGTACATAAAACGTGGTTTTATCTCAGCTTCCAGCTTTAGAACTCCTTATATCCCCCTGTCCACTAAATTGAAAAGCTTTTTGTTCTCAAACTTCTGCTCCCTGTGTCCATACTCACAGGCTGAGATCAAATCGTGCCTTGCCCATCTCATCCGTGAATCAGCAGAACGACCCTTCCAGCCCCTCGGTGCCCAGCTTCTTCCCCCAACCCTTACCCCTCTGCTGCCGGTGGCCTGGCACGATGCCTCAGCGTGGTCCCTCTGCCCACCCACACCCGCCCCAGCTCAGCGTGGTCCCTCTGCCCACCCACACCCGATGCAGCTGCGGAGGGTTCCCGCAGCCACCAGACCCTCGCCAAGTCGGGCCACCCGCGCCCGCCACAAACCCCCACCCCTGCGGGCCCCGAGGGTGCCGGCAGAGCCCCGTGCAGAGGTGACGGCCGAGCTCCGTGCAGAGGTGACGGCCGAGCCCCGTGCAGAGGTGACGGCAAAGCCCCGTGCAGAGGTGACGGCAGAGCCCGTGCAGAGGTGACGGACGAGCTCTGCCTCCCCACCTCCGCTGCGTGGTGGTCCAGCAGCACCCCTGTTCCTCCCCAGATGTCACAGCGGTGTTAAAGCAAATGCCGTACAGACGGCTGGTGTATCAATGCTCTCAACTACCGCCTTCGTCAGTCTTATCTACTGGCCCTATTTTCCATAGCCGCAAGTTGATTGATGCTAATTAGAATACATTCTAATTAATTATTCATTAATCAAGTCTCATATCAGCTATTCTGTTGCTGTGCCTGGGATCAGTGAGGTGCTAACGGGCCTGGACTTACCCGCGTCGTACCGATCGGTCCCTGGGCACCGGCACAGGTTTGCGTCCCTCCCCTCCTGCTGCTYCCGACCGCCTGGGCAGGAGGGCAGAGCCTGCCCCGCGCAGCCCGGACCGCCGGCACCGGAGCCCGCGCTGCCAGCACCCGCTGCAGCCCGCACCATCGCTGGTCCACCTTCTTCTGGCCAGTTCTACTGGTGAGGAGAACACAACAAGAAGATGTTAATTTTAGAAGAACTTTGAATTTGGGTAATTCAAAACTAGTACGCAGACAAGAAGTGCCAATATAACTTCATGGCACCCACCAGGGAAAAAGTGGCCACAGTTYAATGGTCTGAAGCAAAGCACTACCCGGCTATTTAGGGCACCGCTTAAATACCACTGCAAGCAAGAAAAGTGACTGCTTAGTGCCAGCTGCTTATGGAAGAGGAGAGCATATGATACCTGGGTGGACCRTGACCGAGATAAAAGAGATGGCTCAGCTACCCTGAATTATCTTACCTGTAAAAAATAAGGTAACTAATGAACACAAATAACACGAGTTCTGGTGATATCCGGAAAAATATGGCAATTCAGCAGTACAAATCACCTGGCCAGTACAAGGTACCAACACTGACTCGGAACTACCAGTCAAGCCGCCCTACTTMTTCTCTAAAAATACATGTATTATGTATATGTATTATACATGTATTATGTATAAGCAGAAGCTTATACATGTATGTATAAGYATTTTGGGATAAAGCATGAAAGAAAATCCTCTTGAGGCAATTTCTGCCACACAATGTCTCCAGGTGGTGTTGTAGGGCTTTCTGCGCATCCCAGAGAAGAGATGTAGAATAAAACTGGCCCATCCCTGGGAAAAAAATTGTAATAAAAATATGTGGCCTGATTCTCTGTTTTACAAGTGAAAAATAAATCAAATGGGAGTAAATTTTTGATGGGTTCTTCTGTCACTAACACAAATAACTACCCCAGAATCAGGGTAATGGGAAGGCAAAGCCACTGGTCTGCAGTTATAGCAGAACATATCGCAAGGGCGACAATGCAGATTTCCATAGCAGTATGAGAAGTACCGTATATTGCACTACTGGCTGCTGGGGCTCAGTGGACAATTGCTATCATCCCTTTGTATCAGCAGGGCCAGGAAAGTCATCGATTCAGAGGCAAAGGGGTCCATCTCGGACTCCACGTGAGATGTAGCCAGGCCTTTGGTCCACAAGTCTAAGGAACGACCAGGACCTGTGTCAACCAACCAYTGAGTTACTCACCATTATTTCAGTAGAGTTGGAAGAACATGTGGTATAATCCAAACAAAATCAATGTTTGTATTGTAGATGTTTTAAAGTTTGTTATACTTGAAGTAGGATGGCTTAAACAGACTTGCAAATCCAGCCTGGTGTTACACTAATTACTCTAAACGAATTCACCCAACTGTGCAAACTGCTGAGTCTGTACTATAAAAACCTTCTGTAAATACCAGGCACTGGGATCCAAAACGCTTCAGCGCATCCTTGGAAGACAGGATTATCATCGCAACTCTCAACTCACTGGCAGTTTATAAGTAAAGAAACATTACYAACATAAAATTACTGTTGGTATAACCACTGAGGGCCTGAAACCATACCATTGCCATAACTGGGACCGAAACCATACCATTGCCCTTACTGGGAGTAGTTCTGGATTAATCTAGCCATATACTTATTTAAAAAGGATTGTTCTTTCTGCAAACATTTAAAAATAAACAAAAATTTTAATACTTCAAAAGAAAGCTTGTGCACCACACCACTTCTGTGCATTTCACTGTAGCAATGCCCTGTGATTTTGTGTATGAAGTTTACTCCTGCAAAAGTCTGTGGGAACACAATAAGATTTTACGGAACATTAAAAAGCATAGTTTTATCAATGAGGAAACACACAAAAATGGCCTGATCTGCATGGCAAATAGACAACTSTGATTAAAACGAAAAGGACTAAAAAAACCTCTAAAATGCTARACTTAGCCATCACAGGTAAGAAATACTACCATATGCTGCCACATAGCTTCACTCTCATTCGGCAATCACAGGGATCAACAAAACATTGTCAGGACTTATTTCAGTTAGCATGGATGATACTGCAGAGATTAGATTAATTAAGCCGACAAATCCCAAGCACGGATCAAAAGCATCCAATATGGAGGAAGCAAGCTGAGTGAGAGGCGGGAAGTGCTGCCAAGAAGATTTGCAAAGGTCCCACCAGTCCAGCGCAGCTGGCAAGCCTTGAATGCTAAAATAAAGAAATAAACCGAAGGAAGCGGAGAAAGCGCCAGGTGACTATGGCTGCGGGGTCCGGCTCGGCCGCGGGGTCCGGCTCGGCCGCCCTGAACCACCAGCGCTGTCGGCCCGACGCGGGGCTCAGGCGGGGGCCAGGTCCCCCGTCCCGCGCGGTCGCGAGGGCTTACGGGGGGACCGTGCCGGGGCGAAGGGGTCAGCGGTGCAGGGGACCCCCACCCCGCATCATGCCCACCCCRGTAAGGAGCCGCCTGAGCTCTGCGTGCCCGTGCCAGCACCATTGCCCAACCGTCCCGCTGCTGCTCGGAAATAAAACGGCGTTGTGCTGTGCAAACTTACACAAGAGAGTTCAAGGCAGGAATGGGTTTGCCCGGAGGTTTGAGCAGGATGGAGAGCTGGGACTGCCCTAAAAATAGGTGGGATGGGCACGACAGCTTCTCGTGTGTGGCAAGCCCGAGAAAGCTGCAGGAGTGATGTGGGGTTTCCCCCGATGACCCAGCAGGCTTTGAACGTGAGGTTGACAGTTTCCGAAGTCCCTTAAAGCCTCCACAGTCTGACTCCACAGATGCAGCTCTTGCTCTCTTTCACCCACTTTGTAAGAAACTCACAATTATTTCTTGCTGGTCGAACTCTTTGAATTTTCCTGTTGTTCCTTTTGACCCAAACCACAGGTTAACTGAGACCCAAATTATGTCTGTTGGGTACAGCAAAGCACGTAGCAAGTAACCTTACAAAATGGGGGATTTTTTAAAGATCAAAAAGGCTTGACATTGCTAGTTATCCTTGGTCTTTAATTCTTGGTCATTACACCAATAAATTATAGGTTCAAATAAATGTACTCTTTTCTGGGTTCTTGGAAGATAGCATCAAAAAGCCTGAGAAATGTGTTATCCTGCTCAGTACAAGAATAAATGGAAAATCTTATTTGGCATCAAATTTGGAAAAGAAAATGATGCTGAAGGAACTCTTGCTCAGAATTGCCCCAAAGTGTTTGCCTTCACTCCACGCCAGCCGCAGAGACAGCTAATGATGATGCTAGAATGGTTTGCTGACTAGTACAGAACAGTCTGAAGTAYCTTAAATTGTCCCAAATGGGCAACAGTTGTGCTATGATGTGGACAGAAAGGTCAGAAATAATGGAACTCTGCCGCTAAGCCGTTCGCAAAAACACAGAGCAAACTCGGGGGCAGCTCCCTCTGTTTCACCGGGAAAACAAAGCTCTGCTTCTTTCCCTGACTCTGCACCTCTGATGACTACAGAGGTTCCTGCTCCCTGCGTTGCACACCGGTGAGTCTAATTACTGGTAGTTGCAAAATCTGTATTAGAGATCTGCCCGTTAAAAATTCCACAGAAGTCACAATGCTGAGCATTTAGTGGAAATAGGAATGAAGATGCATTACAATGAGGATGTCAATCTAAAAACCAAAAATTAAATTAAAGAAAAAGTTATCGTTCGGTAGGAAGGATTGACTAGAGTGTATTACAAGTCAATTTTTAAAACAACTGCAGTGAAATAATGCCGGTTGCTATACAGATCAGAGTGAGACAGGCAGGAAATTAAAAACTAAGGTTTGTACCTGAACTCATCTCATACCCATGAAATGTCTACTCATTATAGCGTCAAACAAATGGGAATTTGTCAGGCCTTCAGGTGGTGTAAATTAAGAGCCCTTCCATTTGTTTCAGTGTAATGATACCTGTTTACACCGACAGAGAAAACGTGGCTTGAAGTCCTTCTCCTTGTATTTAATCTTCTGGCTTTCGCTAAGATATCAAAAGACATTTTCACAAAAAATTACTCCTGCTAATTTTATCAGGCTGCCTTCAGAGGCTAGAAGCACTGAGTCCGATTTTTATCTTGGCTAAGTCGGTATAAAGTCGAGGCGCACGCTGCTCGGGTGGCAACACCCTGAACTTCTGAGAGCAGGAGATAACCCTCTGACGGCCCTCCGGGGTTGCTTTGCTAGCTGAGAGCCCACATCCAAACACTAACGAAGGGCAAGTGCTGCCTGGCCCCCTTCATGCCGAAAATCCACCTAGTTCTGGTGGATCTAGCCCCGCTTACYATTCCCGGACCCTAAAATAATAGCTTTGTTGCTGCAAGACTTCACACTGTAAGTTGCAGACATAACCAAACATATACCCTTTAGATAAACCTTCGAATTAGACTTTCTAAATCCCACATTTATGACAGAGGGAACTTGGTTCTTTTTTTGCATTTAAAACTCAAATCCACCAGTCATCCATTTATTCATTCCATTATTTCTCCCATGTAAGCCCCTGAGCAGTTGTGCAGCTCTTTAAAAATAATTTGAATCGCCCTATTTTAATGCTTGAGCACAATTATTTCAGAATCAAATAAGCCAGGAAATGAGTAGGTGAAAGAAAATGGTCTGCACATACCCGGGTGTAAGCGGTGATGGAAACATCGGCCGGGGCTGGAGCAGCAAAACCAGGTGCATGGGGCAGGGGCAGGGGAGAGGAGGGGAAGGGAGGGCAGGGGAGGGGAGGGCTGGCAGAGCCGGCTGCAGGCAGCAGCACGGAGAGCTCGACACCGCAATGCTGCTTCTGGAGAGGCCGTAGGTGTTTCACTCACACTGGAGCCCCATGGCACTGCCACACTTGTGGAACCCCATGGCACTGCCGTGCTCGTGGAGCCCCACGGCACTGCCACACTCGTGGAACCCCATGGCAGTGCCACACTCGTGGAACCCCATGGCACTGCCACACTCRTGGAAYCCCATGGCACTGCCACACTCGTGGAGCCCCATGGCACTGCCACAGCTCACGGAACCCCATGGCAGTGCCACGCTCGCGGAACCCCATGGCAGTGCCACGCTCGTG
>JASVER010000212.1:150913-185509 GCA_030449065.1 Oceanodroma leucorhoa
TGGAGCCCCATGGCACTGCCACAGCTCACGGAACCCCATGGCAGTGCCACACTCGTGGAACCCCATGGCAGTGCCACGCTCGCGGAGCCCCATGGCACTGCCATGCTTGCGGAACCCCATGGCAGTGCCACGCTCGTGGAGCCCCACGGCAGTGCCACGCTCRCGGAGCCCCATGGCAGTGCCACGCTCGCGGAACCCCATGGCAGTGCCACAGCTCATGGAACCCCACGGCACTGCCACGCTCGCGGAGCCCCATGGCAGTGCCACGCTCGTGGAACCCCATGGCAGTGCCACAGCTCACGGAACCCCATGGCAGTGCCACAGCTCACGGAACCCCACGGCAGTGCCACGCTCGTGGAACCCCATGGCAGTGCCACGCTCGTGGAACCCCACGGCAGTGCCACGCTCGTGGAACCCCACGGCAGTGCCACGCTCGCGGCCTCGTCCCGCAGCCCAGGGCCGCCTGCCCGGGCAGGGGCTGGCGCTGAGCTCTCCCGCTGCGCCCACGGCCCTGCCAAGCCTTCAGCGGGGGAGCGGGGCCTCGGGCAGCGGGGCCGGCTCGCCGGCTGCAGCAATTAACGCCTGTCTAATGAGAAATTAGATAGCTATGTACTTCTGACTGCCCCGCCCAACGTTATGCAGGCAGTCTATAGCAGAGCAAGACGTTGAACGCAGACGGGACCGGTGACCGGCTCACCTGTGACTGCCGCGCTGCCGCTTCGTTTAGCTGATGATCAAGCACAAATAGGCGGTTTGTAAGAACGCCTGTCTACACCGGGCTGGGAGACCTCCATAACGAGCAGCAGTGACACGGCCAGGGACGGCATCGGTAGGAGCAAAGAGAGTGACAATATGAAACAGGAAAGCCAGTGAGCGGTGGGCATGCAGCTGGGATTTCAGGAGAGCGATTAATTGGAATTTATATTAGTTAGGGGAATCACAAACCTATTTAAAACATGCTTATCATACACAAACGTGAAGTGCCATCTACTCCATGATTACACACCGGGCTTCATAGTGGGGCCACAGAGACACGATTCTGCCATACTGGAGCATGCCCATCTGCTCTGGTATGGAAATCTCATTGAAACACATGCTATGGAAATACAGCATATGGTTACCTTCAGTCAAAAAACAGGGACGCTATAGAGCGAGCAGGGGCTCCATCCGTAGCCAATATAATATATTCAGAGATAAATCCACTACGGTCCCAGTCTTCTTCCATTCAGAGACGTTTTCATTCTTTCATTCAAGTCAGAGGTTTCTGGAAGAGCAAAGCTGCAAGGTGTCTGCAGCGCGCCATGGACGCCCACCGACACTCGCACAAGGCACAAGCCACGCTGCGTGTGCTGAAGATCAGCCCCGGAGTTTSTCCAAAGTCTGTGAAGGGGCAGCGATCCTTACAAAGCTGACGCCTGCCTTGGGCAGCGCGGGAGGAGGGCAAGCTGCAAACTGCCTTCAGGCCTAGTTCTGGCCAGTCTGAGTACTTGCTCCACCTGAGGTCTGTGTTCCAGGTTCACAGGCGTCATTGTCATCAGGAGGTCGAGACGTATTTTTGTTTACAAGGTATGCTGAGCCCCGTTTGGTGCTGGGCCTCCTGCTTTTGCCCGGCTTTGGTCTGGGAGGATGCTGCTTCTGGAGCAGCTTCACAGCATTCATTTCTACAGCAGTCCCATCCKTGCTACCCGGTGCAGGGCAGGTCCAGCTGGCCGGGCAGGGGATGCCGTGCCCCGCATCGTCCCCACCGCCCCACGCTGCTGCCGGGGGAGTGGGGACAGGGACCTGCGAGTGGGCTGCAAGCCGCTGACATTGATGGGGAGCAAGAGCATCCAGGGAGAATGATTTAAAAGGAATTCACCATCTGTATGTGAATATACTGTTACCCCAGGATATACCATTCGCTGCATCTGTTAAGGCTCAGCTTCTTCAAACGCTGGCTTCAGCTTCTTCAAACGCTGGCTTCAGCTTCAGCGCCTTTCCCCTTTTGCTGCTAGAATAAGAAGGGTTTTTAAGGGAGTGGCAGCAATTTTTTCACAGTTGCTTTCCATGCCAGGGTTGCTTTGCTAAATATCATCTATGTGTTGCTACAGTAGTGACTGCTCTTAGCTTCTGTTCATCTGTACTTTTATTCTCCAGCCATGCCCATCACATCCTCATGATCACATTCAAGCAGTTCTTGAGATACACGACACATATCATTTTCTCTCCAAGAGTCCTGATGGCTTTGCAAGTTAATTAAAATAGAACTTCAAAGGCTTTTTGTAATAGATTATAATATCTTTGGTTTCATGACATCTGTTAAAATTTACAACTAAGGATGTCATTTTTGGTGAAAAACATGTTCTTTTACACCCAGCCCATTTATTTGTGTATTTACTTAGTGACAGAGCATCTCATTTATAAGAAACATGCAAAAGCAATCATTAATCATGCTTTAGTCATAAAGCAGCTTCCCCAGCAGTTAACTAAAAATCCACAGACAAGCTGCTCCAACGCGGGTGTTGCGAGGAGAGTCAACAAAACCTCACAAATAAAGCTGATAGAGTCACCTCTTTTTTTCAAAGTCTAGCAGAGATTTGGTAGAGGAAAACAAAGAATTGGCAAATTAGACACTGGAGCTATCTGGAAAGTATACAGCACTATGGATGAGAAAGAAAAGTAAATCAAAAGCAGTCAGTGCGATCAGTATTTTCAGTGCATCAGAACCATTTCAGGATAAATTAAAAAGTGTTTTTATCTCACTTACACAGCTCATAGGCTGTATCATAGCAGCAGTTTAATGCATTCCTGCTCAAGTGGGAAACAAGTGATCTCGGCCACAGACAGCCCCGTTTGACAATGTCACCGTGCTCGAGGCCACGCYTACTGTAGCAGACCAGTATTACTTCTAAGGTTTGTCCAACCCCTCCTGCCTGCCGGTGCCCCTGCCCGGAGCCCAGCGCGTTCCCGGGGTACGGGGCTCCGGCAGTGCCCTCGGTGGCAGCCGTGCCRCGGAAACCCACCGCCTCGGCGGGGACACTGCCGCGACGGTGCCCCTCGGGCACGGAGGAAGGTCAGCACTTTGTGACGTTTCCCCTCGTTTCTCCCTGCCGTGCCTAGCTCACCTCGGGAGACCACCACCGACGACTCCGGCCCTTGACACGYGGTAACCCATCTGGTGTGCGCTTGGGGATCGGCATTTGTAACACACCTCCCACCCCCGCCCAAACACCACAACAGGGGAAAAGAGAAGGAAAACTGAAAAAAAAGGAGAAAAGGCAGAAGGCTGTGCTGAACTTTAAGGTTTGATCTCACTCCRAGAGACACAGATCCAGCTGATCTCCGTGGTGGGGGATCCGACTGAAYGCACACACGCTGCGAGCGTAAGGACCCATCTGTCAGACCCACGTCCCCAGTTAGCCTAAGCCCTGGTTTTGTAACCTCACAGAGCATCCTCAAAATCACCCCTCTGTTTGGCGCGTGCTTTGGCTCCGGCTCCCCGCTGAGCATCCGTCCTGCCCGTCCCTGCCCGGCGCACGTGCTCCCCGAGGCGCAAGAAGTTGATGGTTGGACTCGRTGATCTTAAAGGTCTTTTCCAACCTTAATGATTCTATGATTCTACAATAATGATTCTAAGTGAAGCCCCCCCGCAACTCCCCATGGCGGCGCCCGCTGAGGGCTCTTCCCCCTCGTCACGGACGAGGAGGCCGCGCACCAGGGAGGCACAGACCCTCTGCAGAAGGGCACAGGACCGTGCTGGGGTAGGCGGGCTGCCAGGCTGCTGCGGGCTGGGCGGCGTGAGGGCAGCACGCCCCTCCTGCCTGCCCCCAGCCCYGCCTGCAGCCCCAGGGCTGCCTCCCGCAACAGTCCCGCAGAAACGCAAGGCAAATACTGCCGCACGGAAGCTCTGATGCAGGGGATCAAGTCGCTCTTTAACATCAAGTGGTGAGTCCCTGAGGTTGTATGGGTGCTGGTTTTGGTAGCTACAAGGGCCATAGTCTCTTCTTCACAAGGYCCCACCGCTTTCGAAGCAGCCCACTGCCGCAGCAGTGGAGGACAAGGCACCAGCACAAACAGAAGGTTCACTCAGTCTGAACATCTTCTTATGGCTCTTTGYCTTGTTTTTGCAGCCAGTCTTTGCACTCTGTTATCAGAATAGTTGCAGAAAAGGTTTCATGCTTTTGTACATAATTCCRTTTAAAGAAATACGTTCTGCCTTGTTCTATGCTGTAATCACAGTTTTAAAATGCTGGCATAATCATTTAAAGCACAGCACGTCCATTCATCTGACCTCCAGTTTGCCTTAATGATCATTCTTAGCCTCCGAAAAGGACTCTGGACTTGAAACAGTCTATGCAAATAAGTTGTGAGCAATCTGTACAGGAGTTAATTTTGGTATGTCAAAATGCTAGACTCCTCTCTCTGTGGATCTCAGCATTTTAAAGAACAACATCACCTTCTGTTGGTGAAGACCTCTCAGCTCTGCATTACCCCCGCGGGCACCCCCAGCTCCCGCAGCGAGGGCCGGGTCCGGCACGGGCACTGATGGGTGGGGGCTGCCCTCTCCCCCAGCGCCCGCCACGCCGGGGTCTGCTGGGACCCACCGCGCTCCCGCGGCTGTTCGCTTTTGGCCGCACTCTCTACGATCTGGGATGATGCCCGCGCACCCTCACCTGCCCCTCGCAGGACTGCGCTCCTCCTGGGGCCGCCTTCGGAGTGCGCTCTCCCGCTTCTCGCCTGGGCTGGGAATGAGCGTGCTTTGGTCTGGCCGCTCGGGCTGACGTGGCTGGCCACTTCGAGATATAGGCATGAAGGTCACTGTATGTGCAAGTGATTAATGGACTAATATCTTTCCTGAGTTCTTCTCTATGCTTTAATGAATATACTCGCTATTCAGCATGAACCTAGAGGGTATGCAGCTCAGCTGATAAAACCCATCTTGCAAAAATCAATGACAGATGAAAAGACCAGTGTCCATTACCAGAAGGGTTAAATGCAGTGCATCATCTTCACAACAACATAGCGGTACTAGTCCGTAAAGTACCATCTTATATCYGCAGGTTGCTGTTTATTAAGCATTAATAAACAACAAAAAACTACTTTGTGTCTGCACTGTGCTGCAGCAAACTAGAAATTGTCCTTCTCARTCATTGATTTAAAGGTAAAAGAACTCAACTAATCCAAAATCCTCCATTATTGTGATTTTTTTTCTTAAACATTACCTCTGCATTTTGGAGAATATAGACTTTGAAACACAAAACCCAACTGACTTAGAGGCTTGCAGAGACCTGGGTGTCCGGGAAGTAGAACAAAGATTGGGTGGCAGTTCCGCAAGATCATTCTTCTAAAATGTGTGGTCAACAGCAGTGACTGCTCCCAACGCCCTCGGGATTTTGCGTGAACAYGCCGGAGTCGGGGGGAGCAAACCAAACCTTAGCTGTGGATGGTTGTCTCAGGCGACCAGCTTTATCACTAGGTATGGACTTCTTCTTGGTAAGTGCAGAGGAAGAATCCAGAGCAGGTTGAAAAAAAACATTATTCCCCGGTGGGTTTTGTGGCAAACTCTGCGGCAGGATTACCAAAGTAGCTGCTGTGAGAGGACAACAGCGAAGTCACCTGCGAGAGTCCCGGGCTGCAGCGAGGCCCCGGTGGGGTAAGTCAGACCTTAACCAAGGCCATCCAGGGCGTGGGTGGAGGGAGAGGAGCTCCAGCCTTCGTCCTGCCCCGAGTCTAACGCCGCCTTCAGCCACGGAATGCAGTTCACCTTGTGTGCAGCYGCAATTGTCACTCTTTTTCATAAAAAGCTAAAAATATTAGCCATGTTACAAGTGAACCTCTGAAAAGTAGTAAAGATTCATACTAGTGCTGTAAAAATGTCCTATACCTCCCATTTTAAAAGGCTGTCTTCAACCTTTCAGASTTTGATTTCTGAACTTTTGTGCTTTTTAATTGCGTACCAGTGAGAAAACAGCAAAGGCCATCTTAAAAACAAGGTTTAAAGCTGAAAATAGGTTAGATCACAGATATTCTGAAGTACAAATATAGACAGTACCAGATTGCCTAGGCTACCTACACCACCTCCATGCATCAGATGGCCTCAAACTAGCCAGATCTAGCTGAAAAACATTATAAAAGCATAATTTCACTTTAGCTATTTTTTGCTAAACTGGCTGGGATATTCACAGCCTCAAATACTTTGAGCTCATTGTAGATAAGGGACTTTTTGCATTATGACATGGAGTGATTTGATACATAACTTCCCTTGACTATCTTTCSCCACTCTGCACAATGCTGCAAATGCAAGATATGCCAAGTAGCACACAGCTATAGCAATTTTTTGGAGTCTCTCGTGTATACTACTGTGAAGTGAATTGCGACATCTTTTGAAGTAAAACCCTCTTGCAGAAATA
This sequence comes from Oceanodroma leucorhoa, assembly GCA_030449065.1. Taxonomy (NCBI): domain Eukaryota; kingdom Metazoa; phylum Chordata; class Aves; order Procellariiformes; genus Oceanodroma; species Oceanodroma leucorhoa. The sequence goes on from JASVER010000212.1 coordinate 157,303, forward strand.
AAGCAGACTCCTAAAGAAGAAGGATGGTGGTATTACATTAGTTCAGCGTGGCACAATATTCTTTCCTAGAAAATGGCATTTAGCAAACCTTGTATTTGCTTTATCATATTAGAGAAGACAGAAATCCAATAACATTCACACATTTCCATAATCTGTTGGGAAGTGCATATATCTATGGGATATCAGCATGGGTTAGAAACAAATATCTCAACATCTGGAAKTGTGTTGGAAATGAACACTGCTGAACGTGAAAGAGGATTGCTGTCAAACTACAACAATACCATAGGTCTTGATTCATCCTGACCTCAAACTTGTCAATATCTTYCTGTAAATGAGTGAGTACCCCAACTCTCTGTTGTCTTCATTAACCATTAGTACAAGGATGACCAAACAACACAACATCTTTTGTGTAATTCTTACAAAACTCACTCCCGCTTGACACTTCCACATGACCCACTAGATAGATTCAAAGGCCAGAGATACAACCATGGTCATTGCTCAATCCGTCCACCATTAGCAACCTGCTTCAGCCTCATGTACACGGTAGTCTTCATAAAACACATCATAACTTAAAACATTCCATGACCTTCACTTGTTGCATGTAACCAGAGTAAGGAATTAAGAAGGGGGGCTCCAACTTTTGAGATCTTTGCTACTTYCTCCCTCATCTGCAACACTCAGAACAAACGACCTTCCCTAGGGGACTGCTTATACGCTTTCTCAAAGCACCTCTTCAGTGATCAAACATACTATTAGAAGAATGATAAACCTCTTAATGTAACTTGTCGGGGCAAAGAAGCTTTCTTAGGTAGTGCTCCAAGTGCCAAAAATCACAATAGCCTCTGCAGCACCACCCAAATGTAGGTTATTTTGTTTTTCAGTTTGCCCCTAACACATTCAACCCAAAGTAAAATTGTAGTKAATTAAGGGCTTTCATTCAGTCTTCTTTTAAAAATAGCTTTTACCACACCTACCGGAGATGGTTCATGCATTCATAAATGCGGAAATGTGTCATTAAGATGAGATGCCTTGGTGAAAAGTCAGTCATTAAATGCAGGTAGTAGATCTACTGAACCACAGATGCCATGGTGCAAGGCTCGCCAGGACATTCTTGCCTTCACCTTCTTCCTTCAGCAAAGTGCCTCTGGGGGCGGGGGGAGCCATTCATGCCACGATGTTCTGTAGAATCAAATCACCATTTCTGCAGTCTAGGGCAAAATATATATGAATCAAAGGGCATCTGTAGCAATAATATCAAATATGACAAGGCAAGTATGAACCGGGTCTAATAGCTAAAGACTTTTTGACTTTTTAAGATGTTCAACTGAACATTTAAAAGGTTTAGTCTCATATCAGGTCTAGAAAGCACCCTGGGGGCAGGCTTAAGTAACTACGCCATTAGGCAGTGAGCTGCAAATTGCCTATTAAGTCTGACTGAAACTGTAAAATTGCTTTTCACAATGCAAATTAATGTAAATAAGAACAATTGGTTACACATATCACAGACTATAAAATTGACGACAGAYGATGCATACTGTTTTTTCCCCCTGAATTAGCATTGCTTTAAAGTTAAATTTAGTGCGTGTTTAAGAGGTCTGGATGTTCCTATGATAAATTCTACCAATGCATTATAAAGAGCATGCACATCAGGATGTATATCCTCTATTATATGAAATATAAACCTCTTCTTAGGCAAGTCAGTGATACTTTCTTTCAAGCCTAATAGAAATACCACAAAGCAAGCCATTTACTCAGCAACATATTCAGCCATATCTTAACCTCATTCAGAGGAGTGAGATTATGAATCAGTTATAAAGCCACTAGGACGGAAGGAGAAAAGCTGTGCATTTCAAAAGCATCGACAAATGATCAAAGCCCCCATGTCGAGCCCTTGGGCTCCCGTCAGTCACTACGGGGAGCAGCTGTGTGCGGTACCTAACGCTCTCATTGCCGGGAGCTTTGACTGGGCATCATACTTTTTAAATTTGTTTCCCAAAGATGCAACACAATTTAAGTCAGAAAGGTCCCCTTCTTTGCCTCATCTTAGGTTAAACGGAGTCACCATAYGCAGGCACAACCAACTTAACTGCTTGGGAAGAACAAGGTCTATGTCAAGTGACGGACACCGTCAGTCTTGGTAGTCTACTTCTATTCCACAAATTCACCTTTCAGGAAAGTTCCTCGCTGACAGCAAGGGGCAGAGGCACTAGAGCAGTCAGAGCAGAGCTTTCCTATTTAGTGGTGTTCTTATCAGAGATTTTGCTTATCAGTATTAACATATGTTATATCTGAATTTTTACATTCCCATTAGCTACAGAAATAACCGTCATAAGTTTATTACAGGCTCTTGCATAAATCAGATAKCCTGATAGCTCCCCCAGGATTACAGCTTACCTTGGTGAGGGATGTAAAGGCTGGAAATGAGGCAGGGGTAACCACAGCACTTGACAGCGGCCGCCGTACTCCCCCCGTGTGAGGGGCGACGTGCCGGCTGCGGTGCTGCGACCCCCGCGCCGCGTGCTTGGCACAGCCCCGCGCCGAGCCGGCGCCGGGSGCCGAGCCCAGAGCACGGACAAGGGCAGCAGACCACCCTGGGGTCCCGTGGCCATGCCTTATGCCCTCGGAAAACGGGGCAGAGGCACCTTGYAAAGCAAAGCTGAGACCATCCTTTAGCAACCCTCTTCCAGGCTCGGGTTCTCAGGAAGAAAACAGCAGATGTCATGAGACCCGTAAGGAAAATCAGCACGGCTGGAAACTCAGCCCACGTCTCGCATGGCCACGGACAAGGGTGGTGAACATCTTGATGCAGCGACCGCTGTAATTTCACATTGCTGTGTTCATCCCTTCCTCCATTGTTGTGCTGCTGTGTTTTCAGCAGCATTTTATTCTCTTTTTCTATCATTTTAATTGCTGTTTTAAAGAACGGTATTTGGAAAAAGAGTCTGGTACAAGGTGCACAGGTCAAATAAATACCATGTTTGCTTATCTTTCAGAGTAATAAATTTTAAGAAAAAAAATAATTAGCCACAAGCTGGGACTGTTTTCTTTCAGCCTCGGGGACCTTTCACTGGCAGTCAGCTTTCTATGTCTCCCGCTCATTAACATATTGGTAGTTATAGATTAATTAGATAAAAAGAACTTAGGACAATTTGAAAACACAGACCTATATTTTAGGTTGGTTGTCTTGGTGTCCTCTGGGGTTTGTTCAGGTCTTGCTGTGTTTGGCTTTGCTGAATGCATTAGAATCTTTTTATATCACATTACTCACTATCTGGGAGATAATGTTAAAAGATTTTAATCCCTGTATCAGCCAAGCTGCCCTTCTTTTCCTATAACATCATGGCTTTAACGGATCTGTTACAGATAAAGGCTTCATTTAAATAATCTACAGCTCACAAGCATTCAACAGGAAGATAAAATGGCATTGACTGCGCTGTGTTCAGCAGCCCCCCTTCAGGGCCAGTCCCCTGGAAACGGCTGGAAGCTCGGTGGCGATGAGCGGCAGGGACCTGCRCAAAGGGCCGTGGGGGGACCAGAGCCGCTCGGCTGCGAAACCTCCCCGTGGCCTCTCAGCAGCTTCCAAATGCCAGCCCGTCTGCGACCTGTCTCCACCTTGCCTCCAGCAAGTCCTGCTCCTCTCCTTCAACGGTTTGATGGTTACGGAGCTCCGCCTTCAGYGGCCGTCCCATCAGGCGCTGCTCCTGAAGCTCAGGGGAGCTCCACTGCAGGTTAGGAAGGAGGTCTGAACATCACCTGCTTCCCCAGGACCTCCAGCCCCATCACCGGCAGGGACGGGGCCAGCACCCGGTCCCATGGCTCTGCCCGACCGGCGTTGGCTGGTGGCGTCAGCCTTTTCAGGTTCCCCCAGCTATCGCATGCCTCGTGCTGGTACAAACAACGCTCAGATCAGCTTCTGCAGAGGGTGGAAAGCTGTATTGTCTCCTTGCAGGGTCGCCCTGTCTTCCSCCATGGAAAAATCAATAGCCCAGAAACTAAAAAATGTCTGGATCCATAGCATTTCCATTGCCCCAGGTCTCAGCTCTGATCTTCTTCACGGTCAAGCAATAATCCGATGGAAGCTGTTGTTGTACTCTGTATCTGAATATATTTCTTTGATAATAGTGCTCAGCACATGCACCTGGYCTGAAAACCTGTATTACCCAACAACAAAGTACAAAATGAATTCTGAAAACCACCARATTTGACTGTTAAAAGGCTGTTTTCTAAGCGTCGTGGCATTCCCTGTAAATCACTAATGGTAAAATACAGGACTTTATGATAATGTTACTAACAGACACAGTTATTTATTAGGATTTTTGTAATGCTGGAAACAGGATCCCTATGCACATAAAATGGTAGTGATTTATTTTAATGCATTTTGTAAGTAAATTCTTAACAGATGGATGAAGCACCAGAAGGGTAACACAAGGGAGTCAGCAGGTGGACAGAGAAGCCAAGAACGGACTGGCACTGATCAGATTATCAAATCCAAATACCTTGAGACAAGCACAAGCTGCCCGCAAAATAGGCTGGCGCTGACCAGATAAACAAGCAAAAATAGCATGGAACTGCAGACCTTTCACAGCATCCTTTTCCAGACCCRGGGCTCCTTCCTGGGGGCTCAGGCACTGCCACACAGAATTCCGACTGCCGTTCCCCATGTGCCCAAGGCTGATGAGGCCGTGCGATGGAAGACAAAGTGCTGTTGTTCCCCARGACTTGTGGCAGGAATTCGCTGCCTCGCACATAGGCATGAACACACGCCCAGTCTCTTGGCACTAYCCTATACACACACGTATGCACGTGTTTTGAGGGCTCCCCATTGCTAATGTGTMCTTATAAATGCTCTTGCCAGAGAAAATCAAAATTGAATTATCAGGCTGTCATTCAGTTGTTACAAATAATCCCCGTAATTTTGCCCAAATAAAAAATTGGTTTTTAGAACAATTATAAAGCTAATGACCAGATATGCCTTTGTCTTCTCCTGCTTTCAGACGTTACCTGTCCTGTCTCACCCTTGCGCTGACTTCTCCRACGGTCCATGCCCTGCATGCAGCTCTTACCTAGGTCCAGCTGCCACTCCAGAGGTGGGGCTTCACCAAAGTCCACACCAGCATCACCACGGGAAGGTACTTCCACTTTGGTCTGGGAGCTCTTTACTCCTGGAGAGCCGAATGATTTGAAGTATATTCCTGACCTTCAGCCTCCACTCGGAACAACCACCTTTGGCATGTTTAGATAAGGTTATTCCAGGTACATGTTATGCCATGATTTGCAACAGGTCTCTTCACCACTCTTACTGCCTTATCATCCCACTTCCCTACACAAGAAAATAACTTTCATCTTCCCTGTAAMATTATCTTTAAAAAACGAGGGAATACTAACTCTGGCTCCAGCCCAGCAGAGCTCTTGCCCACACACTTAGCTCTTGTCACGGATGCTGGCCCTTTGGACTCAGGGAGGGATTCAGTGTGCACAAAGCACAGCAAGGGCCTTACTGGGAAACAGAGATGGAAAATTCACAGTGTTAAGTGCTCARAATAGGAGACTCAAAACCTGCAGAAGAAATCAATCCTTCTGGGTCTCTTTTCTGCTATAATGATCGTAGGTGTTGATGTAACAATTACAAAAAACCCCTTCYATAAAAACTTGCAATATGTACAACAGTAGTACCTTTCAAGGAGATCAGCCTGAGGGACAGCCAATGTGTGCCGTTCCACTTGTTACTTCACATCTGTCTGTATGTCTCTTGACAGGCCCTTCTACAGTTGGAAAGATTGTTTATGATGTTTCAGAGGAAGAGGAGCTCCGACTGGCTATCCCACAATCCTAACCATWACTGAAGGGTTGGTTTCTTTCTCTTATCCCTGAAAATAATCATTTACTCAAAACACACTTCCAGAGATTATTATATCCACATGACAAACCTGCAAAAAGTGATGGAGTTATGCTTGTCAAAAGAGAGGTAAGAGCTTCACATATTAAAATTCAAATGAAACAACCTTTTGCTATCTTATAAACATTTCCTGGATTAAATCCTGCCTGGTCCCTTGCTGTTCTGAAAGCAGTTGCCAGTTTAATAACATCTAGATGGGATTACTGTAATTCCTTGTCTGCTGTTCTGCCAGCATCGCTGCTGCAGAAGCCGCGTTTTGTGCTCAACGCCGCAGCTCGAACCATCTAAGAGTGGGTCCGTCACGAGGCTGCGGCACCAGATCCTCCCCACGCCGCAGCACAGCTTTCCTCTCAAGCTTTCCAGACAGAAAGAGGCTCGAGAATAGATTACTGAAGTGAATTTTTAGCTACACACTAAGATCATTAAGGTCTCATCTTGTAGTCCGATGAGAATCATTAAATTCAAGTGAAGTCAGCTAAAGACTGAGTGCCTTGTTTCATTAGTACTTAACTATTGTTCACCATAAATCTCGAACGAGGTATTTTGGACAGTGCTTTACCCTTCTGTTTCGCAGATTTACTGCTTTCCTGTGGCTCCTTCTCCCAGAGCTTCTTTCCCATGTTCGCTTTATTTTACTTTTTTAACAGAAAAACTTKCCTCAGCTGCCTAAAATGTAATTTTCAGCCACAATCTATTTAATACTTTAAATGTGATTGTGGCGACATTCTTTCAGTGCCAATACAAATAAATAAATCAACACCTTTTTACAGTTGGTGTAAGGACTGATCTTCCCCTTGGCTGAGTTTTCCACACATTCGTGTGTTTCTCAGTGATCAAAGCATATATTGGCTTCTGGATACAGTACTGATGTGTAAACTGAGATGTGCCTAACAAGCCAAAATATTGCTGGTCAAGATTTCCAAAAATGACTGACTGCTTTCTGTGGTCAGCTTGCAACATTTTCAGCATGTCATTTCTCAATATATTATTTTTTATTTTTTTAGAAATTGAGGCCCTCAAAATAACTATCTCTTTCAAAAAATTTTGGCTGCAYTCTTTGTGCAAGCAGTGTTCCCACTAAATACGAAACATGAGCAAGAGTCAGTGACAGCCTTAACATAAAGCAAACGACAATCCCATGTACATTGAAGCTGTAAGAACCAACAGGTCCTTCAGCAGCCAGGGCACAACAGAAGGGTCCAGTGCACCTGCACATTCATTGCAAAGAACCTCGGTAGTGCTGTTGTGGCAGTCAGGCTGGCGAAAGGATGCAAAAGCAGGCAAGATTTGCAGGGGGGAATAACGTATTTTAATAAGTCAATGAATAGTTGCCTTCTGGTGCAGTTGCGAAAAATACACACAACTTCTACCTGAGAACTGAAACAGAAGCTGTAAATGTTATTAATTGTCATCATTTATGGGAAAAATTGAAGTTCTAATGGAGACTTGAAGTTAGTCCCAATCTGCCATTAATATCTATAGGCAAAAGGATGCCTCATGTTACTTTATTGCTGTTTAAGTGCTTTAATAGCACTCAGTTGAACCATTCAATACCTAGTTAATATCCAAACACCAGGTATTTTGCTGCCTGAATTTTTACCAGTGAACTGAGAAACCAAGGCTTAATCTCCCGGAAAGCCTGAGGCAAAAAAGAGCACTTTGCTGTCCTTATCCCCAGGTTGTACCAGGAACAGGTCCCGGGTGTGTGGCCTTGCCACTGGGGCCAGGCTACAGCTGACGCTCAGCAGCCACGCATCTACCACACTAAATGATATTATCCAAGCCTGAGTTTGTCAATACCAGCTTAACTTCACGCTGAGGATTTGTTCCTGGATTATACCCACCTAACTAATTAAGATTACGGTCTGGCCAGAGAACTTGGATGAGCGTGGTGCGGGGAAAATAACTCCTCAGACGATGTGGCCACACTTCTAATCTCTTGGCCAAGATCTCCAGTTTCCTTTCGTGTCTGGTGGAAATAAGCACAAAATACAATGAAATTCTGCTGGTGTAAATACATCTGTCATATCGTGTTAAGTAGCATCTTCCTTTTCAAACTTAGTTTAATTTCTTTGAAAATCCCCAAAAAGTGAGATCCCTGGCGGCTACYGTCGCTCTGTTGTAGCACAGAGAAGCCCCCCAGCCCGTGCCCGGCTGAGCACTCCTTAATAAGCTTTTGATGAGTGAGAGTCAGCGACGTCTGTGCCCTGGGCGCTGAGCCCCTGCGCCGGCTCCAGCGGGTGCTGCCGGGGCTCTGCCGCCGCCGCCAAACCGCGCGCGGGACGGACGGACGGCGGCCGCGGCGGAGGGAGAGCTGGCCAGGCGCTGGAGCTGCCTGGCACGCTMCTAATTACCCAGTGAGCTTACATTTTGGTCAGACGGGCTGGCATACCGAACCTGAAGCTTTTCACAAGCGTGACTGCTCCGAGACGGGAAGCGAGAGAGAATTGCTGCTTTGCCTCCTGCGGGAGAGGAGGGAGCCCGACGGTCGGGCACCGCCGGGGCAGGGGGGATCCGGCCGAGGGCCCTGCGCTGCCTGGTGCAGGCTGGATCTCTGCAGCCGGGGTGAGTCGTGGAGCAAGAAGGCTACAGAGTCAGTGTCTCTTAGCCCCAGTTAATAATTCATTTTTTATAGACGATGGGAGTTGTGTAACTCTGTGAACATGTAATTAGAGTCTTGGTCTGGAATAAAGTTCAGAATCGGGACGTAAAATTGKTTCAAAATAAAGAACTGAGCCTAGGTTTTCTTCATCCCCAAAGACACTCTAGCAGAAAGCCTGCTCCAGTTTTCTTCCCTCCTCCTTCCCCTTTGCAAGGTGTCCAAGGTCTCACTACTCCAGGGCTGAACAGAAATTAATCTGATAATCCCAAGCAATGTGAAAGTTCTGTCTCTATTCTCAATTTTTCCTTTTAAGCCCTGGCTTTAATTTGCCAGCCTGGCATTTCACAGGCGATGGAGTGGATTGCTGTGTTCGAGTCTGCAGGCACCACGTTCGTAACGCTTGTGTCCCAAGGACAGCAGGAGCAGGGTCACTGTTCGAAAACCCACGCTGGAGATCCAGGGGAAAAGCTGCGACCAAAGACTACAGGCAGAAGCTCAATACAAAGGGAGCTGATTAAATCAAAATCCTTCCCCAGCAGCTTGTCACCTAGGCAAAACAAGGCACTGATCCAGCGTTGGACCTTACCCCTTTTTAAGCACCAGAGTAGTTAGATCAAGTGTGCACTTAAGTGTTTTGCTGGACSAGCCCTTCCCAGCCTGACCTCCCTGTGGCTCCAGGCAGGTGGTCAGGTAATATCCAGGTAAAACAGCTCCCTCCGTCAGGGCTCAGGAACGGTGACAGAAAACAGCATTCAGCTTGTGCGCGGCGCGGGGGAAGCTAGATGATATAAAGAGAAAAGTTCAGCAGTGGTGCTAGATAAGATGCCAGGAGAAAAGTTGATCCTGGCACGCGTGCTGGACTTGCAGCGAAGCAGGGAACGCTTGCAGGAGGGCTGGAATACGCACCTTGGAGAGGGCAAGCCTGTCGCTCCTTCCAGCCTTAGAGATGTATCTGCTGGGAATACAGCCAGGGGTCCCATTAATGGATTAGAGTTAAGCATGTTAATAATGGACACCCTAGGGAACTGACCCCTACCAAAAAGAGAAAGAAAAAATAATAATAAAAGGAACCTCTGTAACCACTCTAATGGGCCAAAGTACACCAAAAATCAGCATGAAAGCAATTTCCACATACATGCTGTCACTGCACTTCCTCTGCGTTTTGCAACAGAGCATTTAAAAGGTCAAATAAAAAGACTTTGTTTGCAATGTAAAAGTCAATGGCTTGAAAACATGTTACACAGTAATCTGCCGGCGCCGAGTGGTGCCTCTTTCGAGCTGCCTTGCCATGCTGATTGCAATGCCATTTACACAGCTGGGCAGGCCCACAGGTGGCCAAAGCGTGGCAGGCAGGTGGTGCCTGTTAGAGAGTGAAGGATTAGCCAAAGAGAGGACACTTCCCAGGGAACGAGATTTCATCGGCTATTAACACCAGTGACCACCTAAAGCAGGTGGCCGTAAGTACGGGGGGGGCATAAATACAGGTTTCACTGTAATGAGGACACGCACAGCCACCATCTAATCATGGCAAACAACGACTTGGCAACTGTCTTCTGCATAAAAAGAGCCAGAAGCCCCCCTTTCATCCCAGAACTTTAAAAATCCCTCCAGCTGGTGAAAGCGAGCATCTTTAAAAAGGTCTTTGCTGGCATCTGCTGAATACAACACGCAGAGAGAGAAGTGCACAGCCGGGTATTACGGCTGCTAAGCCCCCACCCCAGCAGTATCGGGGGGAACATCTGGATTAGAAGGCGACCCAGAGTCTTGACTGTTCGGGTCATTTGAATTTCTCTTCCTTATTTCTCTATGTTCCTACCAAGATAGCTGTTAGGCCAGCTACCACGGCATTTTACAGATACCAAGGAAATAGGATCCCCACTTAGTTCAGGCTTGCAGCATGCCTGTAATTAGGTAGAACAAGAATAGTTTGAAAAGAGAAGCTAAACTATCTGGCTAAGTTCATATGCAAGCCATCAGCAGCAGATTGCCACCCTCGGGCCTCACGGTTGCTCTCCTTATGCCCTATTGCTCCTATTTAATGTGGAGTATTTAACCACTACACCAAAATCTAGACTAGATAAACATACCTGCTTGCTTAGTCACCATCAACAAAGATTCCTCAGGTTCTTCAGGCAGCAATATCAGACAATATCTTAGCATAATTCACAAACTTATGACAAAGATTCAAAAGATTCAAAGATTATATATGTACAAATGAGCCTCGTGAAATAAAATAAAGGCTAACAAGCCATCTGCTTTATGACACAAACATCCATAAATGTCATGAAATTTTACRCTCTCATAAAATAGTGCAATGGAAAAAAACTTCCATTCTTTCTCTGCAAGAGGCAAAAACCTTCATGGTACTTGCCAGGACTTGTTCAGAGAAACACAAAAATAAGCACACAAAAACATACTGAGAAGAAGGACAAGGCAGCAAAATTCCGCAGAAAGCAGGCTGACAATCGAGGCTTACCAGCAGGTTTTTGCATGATGGTGCTCTCACATCACAGTTTCTGATTGCAAGATTTCTGGGACACAGACTGTGTCATTCTCCCTCCTAATAATGATTCACGGGTTTTGCCACCAAATTTATCCTAGCCTGAGCAAGAGTCATGAATCACACCTGTGAGGAGGAAGAAAACAACAGTAATGCATTTCTTTTGCAGATGATAGAGAAACTGAAGCCAAGCTGGGGCATGGTGAGRAGGGAAATCCAGTCAATGGTCCACTTCATCCCAGTAATAATTTTGACACAAATATTGACACAACCACAGTCCAGATTACTTGCCTTGTTTTCTGTCCACCAGTCTGCGCATTGCTGTGCACAGGGTCAGTTCCTGAAAAAACAAGAGAATAGCACTGCAAGATACCAAAATATCAGTGCTTTGTCCCATGTCCTGCACTGTTAGGAATTTTCTGTTGAAACTTTTCTGCTCACAACGTCATTTATAAGAACAGTGGGAAATATGCAAAGTTTGAAAAAATCAGGTGTAGAAAATAAAAATTAAACAAAACAATTCAGTAACATCAAAGTACCCTGCTTTGAATATATACATTCAAGAGAGCATATTAATCTTTCATTTCAACATTATTTTTTAACTTTTTTCACATCTGTCTCAACTACTTCATTTTCATCCTTTGAGAGAAAAAAAAAAAGAAAAAAAGGTTTGCCTCTCGGAATTCCTTGCAGAGCAGAAAATAGAGGTGAAAGTGTTTTTTTCCCGAAGGAGTGCTAGTCCCCTCGCTGCGCGCCAGCATTGCCGGCTGCCCTGGCACCTTTGCTGTCCCCGGCCAGCGCAGCTGCACCGGCGCGGGCGGCTGCTGGCGCCACAAAGCTCCCTTTGGCTTGCCGGTGGTCTGCCGAACASCAGACATTTCAGACAAATATTCCCAGTAACATTCTTCAGTGAACTTCCCTTCCATCGACACCACAAAACCAAAAATGCGACCTGCTCTCAGTTAGGACTGGCTCCATTTTATAAACCTCCCTGCATGGCAGAAGAAAAGCCGTCCTGGTGCTGGTCACTCGGGTGTCTGCGATGGGTAATTGCTGCCCTGCAATCGTGCAAGCTTGTGGAAGCTCCTACGTTGTCTGCAAACATTAAGRACAGTCCCAGACAGGACAGATTAATAGGGGTGATGCAGGCAAAAATGTTAGGGGATGCAGAATAAATGCAACAGCCACGGAGTTTTGCTGTTTACCCTGTTAATGCAAGTAGTATGTATTGTACGCATAAGTTATTGGCATTTAAAAAAGAGTGTATACATACCAGGTATCTGAAAGGCTGTGTGTAATATATCCTTTGAAGCACACTTGCTAACATGAGGTTTTACTGCACTGTGTTTGCTGTTGTAAACTTCTTGACAGGAGGTGCTTCAAGAAACAACCAAACAGAAAACCCCAGCTTGTTAGTCTTAACGTTTTACTTAAATTCCTGTTCAGAGATCTGCTGCCACCGATTCCCTGAGGTTCATCACAACTAGTTCCCCGAGTGAGTTACTGAAGGAGGGCCAAGGGAACATTCTGCCCTACCCGGTAGGTAAGTGGGTGGCATCACGCCTTTCAAAATCATTTTGCATACGTCACATTTTCCTCACGTGCAGCAAATATCTGGCGACTTTCCACACAGCCAGGAAGAGAAGCAGAGAAGTAGCAAATTCACTGCATACAAATAACTGTGATGTGTTTTGGATTTTACGTAATATTTAAATCCCAACTCCCAGGATTCAGTGTCCTATGTCAGCAATAATGATGAAAACTATTGAAAGTCATTAAAGAACTTACTAATCAGTCTCTTAATTGCGGCTATCTGCTTCCCATTACACAGAGACAAATTAAGCAGGTTAAAACAGTTCCCAGCAAACATCTGCTGAAGCAAGTCAAAATTAATGATAAATAAAATTGACTTCCCTTTGTGGTTGACTTTTCTCCCATCTGTACCTATAAACATGCTATCATTACTTGTCAATCCAAATCAACTTTGAAGTTGTCGTGGTTTAACTCCAGCCAGCAACTGAGCCCCACCCAGCCGCTCGCTCGCTCCCCCCCAGTGGGATGGGGAGAGAATCCAGAGTAAAAGTGAGAAAACTCGTGGGTTGAGCTAAAGACAGTTTAATGGGGAAAGCAAAAGCCGCGCACGCAAGCAAAGCAAAACAAGGAATTCTTTCCCTGCTTCCCATGGGCAGGCRGGTGTTCAGCCAYCCCCAGGACAGCCGGGCTCCAGCACGTGTAAGGGTGACTTGGGAAGACAAACGCCATCACTCCGAACATCCCCCCTTCCTTCTTCTTCCCCAGCTYTATRTGCTGAGCGTGACGCCATATGGTGTGGGATGTCCCTTGGGTCATTGGGGTCAGCTGTCCCGCTGTGTCCCCTCCCAACCCCTTGTGCCCCCCCAGCCTGCTCGCGGGTGGGGTGGGGTGAGGAGCAGAAAAGGCCTTGGCTCTGTGTCAGCACTGCTCAGCAATAACGAAAACATCCCTGTGTCATCAACACTGTTTCCAGCACAAATCCAAAACACAGCCCCATACTAGCTACTGTGAAGAAAATTAGCTCTACCCCAGCCCAAACCAGCACAGAAGTACATTCCCATCCTCTCGCAACACCTTCCCAACAACCTTTTAATCAAAGGCGGACATAGACTGAAACACCCTCTTCCCCACTCGAAGGTGTTCGGCTGTCCCCTCGCGGACAGCGGAAGGCCTCCCACGCCTGGCAGCGCAGCGTGCCGAGCTGTGCCGGCACCGGCCGTCAGCCTGCTSCTGCCCGGGCACGCTCTGCAGGGCAGCACACCGGTGTCCGTCCTCCCGGGTCAGAGCTGAAGGGAAACRTCAGGGTGTGGAGCCTTAAAAACAGGGGGGGATGGGGAGTTGCATCTGCGTGTCACCATTGCCATGCCCCTTGTCCCCAGGCGGTCCCTCCCTCCCCCCCAGTGGTGCAAATGGCGTGTGACACGCTGCGGACGGCCCCGCAGCCACCCGTGCCGCTCGCTGCGCAGGCAGTATCTAGCCACACAGGTGCTGGATTTTGCACTTGCCAGCTAGCTAGTAGCAGCCAATACATTTTTTTTAAAGGAAAGTAGTAAAATCCCAATACTAGACCCACTGAGTAAGTGCTAGTAACCATCCACGTTGCCTCCTCGAATGCTAATTGGTACGCTGGAGAAATAGATGCACTACACCATCTGGGCAGATCTCCAGAGTCATTTTGGAGAAAGGTATGTTCAGCACCGCATGTGCCGGACAAGGCTCTTCCTCCGCTCAGCGCTACCAGCGCCGTTCCGTACAGCACACAGCACGCTCTGTTTATTGGCTGCTGCCCCAGCAGATAGCCATGATCTTCCTTCCCCCAGAGGCAGCTATCTCCAGACGTCAGTAAATTAGAGAGTCTCCTTGACACTGATAGACAAGTTGTCATGGAGCTATTTTTCTCTTTAACAGAGCTGCAGAGAGCTCTGCCTGCGTACCTGGCTCATGATAAATGGCCCAAGGTATTCATTTGCTCGCTCGCTTATTACATTGCCCACTAATATCTTTGCTCCAAGTACCCGCATTGCTATTGCTCTGTGGTGCCTGGTTCCCACTCTCCCCACCGGCTGCAGCTATTCTGACAGTAAGAAATGTTAAAGGGTGCCGAGATCAAAGACCTCCTACAGCAGCTTCTCGGTCTAGCAGACGGCGACACAAATGATGCTGCCCAGCCCAGGAGGAGCTTCTCCAGACCCCAGCGAGCACCGGGCGCCGGCAGCCCTCCCTCCCCTGCCGCCGCAGCGCTGCCGCGTTTCCCCGCTCTGACCGCGGTGAGCRGCGCCGGCCCGGGCAGCCGGCCGAGGCCGGGCAGCCTCCAGGAGACGAACGATCCACTCGGGAACTCACCGCTGCCGGCCGGCACGGCAATGTTGAAAGGCCCGACTTCTGAGGGGTCTGGGGTACAAATACAGGCTCACAATCGCTCAGACAGACGTTCAAACTACCTAGATGCCCAGCTTAAATTGAAGTTGATGAAAATACTGATATTAGTATGAATTAAGCATATTTCCAGAACAAATAAGCTCTGTGAAAATCCTAGCTGCATCTTTAGGAGCCTATCATCTTTTAAATAATGTCTCTCAGTGACAAGAAATGTCTGCCTTTGTTTACACACCCATACAAAAGCTCAGATAAAATTCCACAGAAGATGGCCAGGGACAAGCTGCATTCAAAATTGAGTTGCATTAGTGAATAGAAGCAAATGAACTTGGAAGGTCACTGACATCTCTTGGCTGCCAGCCCACAGTCTGGTTTTGGAGCAGTGGATGCGAGTAGCCCAGGCACTGTGCACAGGGTGGCCCACAAATGTCGGCCAGAGCTCCCCTCTGCCAAATGAGATGTATTTATTGTACACATAGACCGATAAATTGGGAATCATATGGTTGGTTATTGCTGAAACAAGGTCATTTGAATCTCCCATCTATTACAGAATTTTGGCATTTACATTTTAATAACAGTTTTCACCTCCCTTTCACGTTTTACATGTGCAGATGGATTTCACACATGCTACCAAGTGCTTTTTTATGAATGTAGGTTTGGGGGTTTTTTTTCTTTTCAAACAAGAAAGCTGTTCTATGAAATCTAATGCCTGAGTTCTCTGTCCTCCAACTTCATCAGTGCCAAGCTTCCAAGCAAAAGACATCAGGAAGCTTTCAACCGTATACATTATAGACAGAGCTTTTACATATGAAATGAAACAAAATGCCGCCGATGCCCCAGAACCGGCAGGGAGAGGCAAGTCGCCGGCACGGCTGACATCAGTAGCACCGTGCCGATCAGCACGGATGCGAGGAAGAGCAGGAGCCTGAAGCACGGGCTGCAGCTGTGCAGCGGGACCGGGGTGGGGCGGGGGAAAGCCGTCCTGGCAGGAGCGCTCAGAGCTTCCTTTCGTTGTGCGTCCTTCAGYAACTCAGCAGCAGAGACCCCAGTTATGCTGGCTAGGCACAGACCCCTCCCGGTGGTCCTGCTCAAACAAGGGATTTCACATCAGAGACCTCCCAACGAAAGCAACCTGCTGCTAGCACCATGGCATCTGAACCCAGAAATCACTGTTTTCAATTATTGTCTCACCCCAACAAATATGGCAATGCACAGAGGACGAGAGGATTTGCAAAACCAACCTCAGCTCTTACAAACCGAACTCAGCAGTCCATATCAGAAAAATCCTCGGCAACCTTGCATAAACACACCTTCGGGCTGGCACTCAAATTGCACTGAGCTGAGCTCATGCTTTTTGATCCTGGGAGAACAGAGAGAGGAAASTGCATGGGAAATATGTTTGGGGTTTTTTTACAGTTATATCACTGCTTTGGAGAGCTTACTCAGAATCCCTTATCAGAATCAGGTGATGGTTTGGACAGTTAACAGCATTGAGCCAAGGATGCAGGCACGTGGCTTTCTGCAGAGAAAAGTAGACCAAACCCTGGAGGTCTGCGGCAGAAGTGCTCTGAGCACCYAAAGTCTCAGACTGAAAACATGTAAGGAACGGTGCTTTGGAGGCACTGCATGACCCCGCTGCACAAACAGGATTCAAGAAAATAAAGAGGGAAATATATTTTTCTTTTCTTTTGATCTACTTCTAGCAGACTACTAGACTGAATTCATGCTGCTGGTTGTATCATATCCTCTTTCTCCTCTTCCTACACCTTTCATGTGCAAGCAGGTGTATTAGCTCACCCCAAACGTATCTCAGAGACATCCCAGCTTTTTCTGCACAGCTGAGACAAAATTTCCTGAAGTAAGAAGCTGCTAGGGCACATAAAACAGGTCAAAATAGTAAGACAAAAATACTTAAGTGGCAGAAATTCCTTAGTTAGAGTGGCTGCTGGGTCTTATTATAGTGTCCATGTCTTGAGAGTTTTGCATTATCATATTTCACAGAATATTGGATGAAAGGTGTCACCAGTAGAAGTGGTCCCACACAGAGTCTCTGGCAATCAGCCAGTGAATGTACACCTTTGGAGGGCTGTGCAGAGCTGGCAATTCTCATAATAGTGCACTTCTAAACCCGTATTTTAAAAGTTTTCTACTCTTAATTGTCCATATCACCACCCACTATAACAGGGGCACTGTGCAAACACCTTTCAGAAGGAAACTGCTTCAGAGGCCTCTGGCTGGAGACAGTCTATACTGAACACTGACATCTTTAGATGTGATAAACACTCCTGTACTAGCCACGCCTGTGCAAAAAACTTACTCTTTCTTCTGATGCTGCTCCATCTTGTACACCGGCAGCTATGTGCACGTGATCGACCGAGTGTCTGACATGAGCTCACAAAGAGCAGGAAAAGATTTGCACAAATATTTGGTTGTTAGGTTTTCCAGAAAAAGACTAAAAAATGTTTGAAAAAAAACTTAGCTCCAAATTTATCCAAGACATTTTTTCAGCCTTCACAGTGAAAATGCATGAGATGAAAATAGTCTGATTCAGCTCCAGCACCACACAGAAGTCATCTCGCCTACCACAGAAGGGTAACAGGGGTTTTCGACTCCTTGCGGCCATCCCACTGGAATGAAATGGGCAGCCATGATGTATCTGTATCCACTACTTTTGATGGTTAAAAAAAGTTAATTAGAACTTCTGAAACAATGAGACATCCAATTTTTCAAATATGATTCATCCTGTGTCTGAACTAGTCTCCCGAGGGTCATTTTCATAGTAAATTAATCTTTCTAATGTCAGACTTAAATTATCAGCAGTGACACCATGACCATGGTGTCAGCAGCAGTGATGGCCTTGCTGCGGACAGGCGTGGTAGTGACACTGATGATATTGAGTCTGACAATATAAAAAATTAGCTTAAAATTAAAATAACTCCGATGACATCAAATGCAACACAGGCTCATTCAGACCCTGACCATGTCTGCCTCCAGCCACAAGCTCTGTTGCTTCATTTTCCCCATCTGGAAATGATGGGGCTAACACCACTAGCCGCCTCTGCACAGTCCTTGAGCGGTGCTGTTGAAAAGCGCTAGCCCCCCAGACAAAAGCCACAGATCCCAGCCGGTGGAGAGGCAGGAGTTGCAGTGACTATTGCTAGGACCTCTTAGGGAGGGAGAGGAATGGGTAACCAACGAGCTGATACAGCCCTGTTGGACATGCTCTGATGACGTCGCCTTCTAGTCACTCTGCCACGGAGGAGTCGGGCCTTAACAATTCTATAACTAAACACGATTTTCTTTTGCTTGATTTTAAGCACTGAGTATTACAGCAGAAGCTCCTGAGCTCTGTTCAGTTGTGAAATTCTAAGAGGTCACAATATGCATTGGAAGTTAGGTAAATAAAATATAGCAAGTAACTGTTCTAACTATTCAACAGCCTTTCCTTGGAGACTGCAGTTCTCTTTTATGGAGTTTTAAGCCATTCACTGAATACAACCTGGAAGTAATTTTGTCTGCTGCCTGTTTGCAAGCAAGTCAGATAATATTTCATATTTTTCTTGGCAAGATGAACTTTAGAATTGGGTTCTAGCAAATATACTCTAGGATCTAAACCCTCATTTCATATGCCATCAAAATTCTACAACATTTGACCAAAATTTTCTTTTTTGGCAGGCACTCTTGCCAGGAAATTCATTAGCCAGAATTTGCAAAAAGTGAAGAAAAAAATCAATATTAGAACAGGCAGCAAATTCATATGCTGATTAATGCAGGTATCACTTGCATTTTCTTTTACAGTCTCAGTTATCATTGGCAGTATACAGGATGCAGCAACTGTTTAACCACATAACCTTTAGCATCACTTACAAACCAAGCTTAAATCATGGCCAGGCTCCAAATTTCATTAAGCCTGGAGAGGCATTTTGCTGAAGAATCCATAGCAACACCCATTTAAAAAAATACGACAGTTAAAAATAAGACGTGTGCCTTTTTTCCTTATGCATTTCCCATTTGACTGGCAGGACGGGTTTCCCCGTCTGCCCCGGTACCCGCCGCTCCCCGCGGGCGCCGACACAGGCTCCCTTCGGCTCTGACGCAATGCGCCCCGGCTCTCTCCGCAGCAGCTGGAGAGGTGGGACCTCCCCAGGGCAGCTCAGCGTGCCCCTGAGCTCCCGTTCCACGTGCTCGGAGCCACCCGTCCTCCCAGCACGGGCACGGAGTCGGCAGCCCCGCTTCCGGCACCGCGTCCCGGGGAGGRGCGATACTCCTCCCAGCCTGTGAGCACGGCGTTACGAACCCGGCAAGTCGGTGAGTCGACGAGGGTGTTGGGGGGTTGGAGGCCGCAGGGTCCGCCCCGTTCCCCTGTGCGGGGTGTTCGTTTAACAGGCGCCTGCTGACGAGGTCRGCAATACCACGTCGGAGACGCCCTCCTCCAGCAGCCACCTGGCCTGAAAAGGCAACGCCACGACAGAGGGGAACAYGAGCACCACYGTCACGCATGCAGGAATATTTCTGGGAGCCATGTTAAACAGTGGAAACTTCCTCCTGGCAGCAAATGCCCTGCGGACAAAACAAGAGCAAACTCAACACCTCCCCGCGCCAATGTGCTCATCCTCAAGAAGGTGCTCGGCAAAAGCTCGTCTAAATTAACAAGAGTTGTGAATCTAGAGCAGATTACTTAAACCTCATTGCATCTTTGTATGGACACTCTTATTCAGAAGTACAATTCCCCTGACTGCCTTAAACTTAATTCTGTTGCAATTATATTACAGTAAACTGGCAGCTTTCAGCCTTCTTTGGACTTGCGAGCACCCAGAACTGTCCGGGGGGAGATGTTGCAGACCACCGCGGAGCAGCGCACGGCTGCGGGCAACGGGCTTCTCTTGGATTTGGTTTTCAAGCAAAACCCCACGTCTCCCTGAAACAGAGACTTGAAAAACGGCTGACTAAGTCGAAGAAAAGCCACATTAGTTCTGCCTAAGAAAGTTTATGCATTAAGTAATCTACGTTAATTGTTAATTTGGACATTTTCCCTCAGTACCCCACCCAGAYGGATGATTAGTACCACAAGGCTGGCTGGCTTTTCGTAGGAAACTGATAGACCTATAGATAAGTATTTTGTAAACTTCAGAAAAGCTCAGCAATTTACATTTTGTTATTTTAAAAAACCCTCCGAGAYGTGCAATTTAACACTGCATTCATCAATCTTACACACAATTAAGAGGCACATTTAAATCCTGTAGATTAAAAGTCAGTGCACAAAGTATAGCACCAATAAGTCATGCTGCCTCGGTAGCACCGAGCGCCATTTTGGTAGGAAAAAACATACACCATCGACGCGGCTATAATTGTCCCAATTGTAGTAACAATTTAAAAAGCACTCTAAGTCCTTGAAGCCGAGCGAGTCACCCGGAGCGGGGGTGGGTGAGGGCACGGAGGCGAGAGGCCGTCCCCGCCCGGCGGGCTGGCGCGGGCTGGCGCGGGCTGGCACTGCCCCGGCGCTGATGAACGCACCGCCTTAGCAGCGCCGAGAGAGACGTGAACCCTCCGCCACGGAGACGCCGGTCGTTACCGCCAAGCTGTTGCGGCGGGCGGCGGCTGGAGCCGTGCCGTGCGCCCGCGGCGTTACCGGCGCTGCCTTCTCCTCCGCCGCCCGGGGGGCCCGGCTGCGGCGCTGCCGCGGGCTGAGGGACGGGCCCTGCCGGGTCCCCGGCTGCTCCGTGCGGCCCAGGGAAGGGATGGAGGCAGGGCGCCGGTTCCTCCACAGCCCCGAGGCGTTGCGGGAGCACTGGGCCAGCGGCGGCCATCGCCAYCGGAGGCCGGCAGGGCCAGGCCGCCGGAGCCCTGGAGCTGCCCGGCCCCACCGAGCCACCGCTCCGGCCAGAGCCACCCGGGGCCCGCAGGCCTTTACGAAGCGGCTTCAGGATCGAGGGGCGATGCACCCAAAGCAAGACGGAACGGAACAGCAYGGCCAGCCCTCCTCCCAACTGGAGACATCCAAACGGCTTTGCCGGCCTTCCTCCGTGGGTGGCCGAACACCCAATGTCACGTCGGAAGCGCTCACCGCTCCCGAGGCAGACACACACCCCCAGGAGCCCAAGAGCCAGCCCTGCCATTCAGCAACCACCATCATCTGATAATTACAAAACAAACTATGCAACAAAATAAATGAGGTTGGTAATTTGTTATCGTTTTACTGCTTCGTTAAGTGTGCTGAAGATTGTAAATCGGGTGCTGTATTAAAAATGACAGAAACACATTGGATCCTGCACTAAGAGAGTGATTTTCCGAAGTTGTTTGTGCATTCCAGCATSTGCAGGCAGTAACGGGGAGGATGGAAGCGGCAATGCAGAGATGCCGAGAGGTAGCTGCACTGATAGACAAGGCATAGAAACATAAATCAGATGAGGAAAAGATTACGCGGTCCCCGTGCGTTTTGAAGCGGGGTCCCGACGGCGGCGGCACGGCAGGAGGACGAGGCGGGGCGGCACCGCGTCCCCGGGCAGCCGGCAGCGGGCAGMCGGCGGAGGCCGCATCCCGGTGGGGATCCATCCCGAGCCCCACTGCTCCTGGGGGAGCAACTCTGAGCCATCCTCGAAACGACGGGTCACCTCGCTGAATGCACCCCGGTACCCTGGACCGAGGGGCACGAGGAGCACGCAAAGGGACGGACGCAGTTAGAGCCATGATCTGCGCGGGCTCGCTGGCGCCAGGGAGCAGATCGCCCAGCGCCTGCAAAGTGGCAGCAGGAGCACAGYGGAGGTGAACGTAGGAACAAAAACTCGGCACGCCGGGAGGATGCTGGGCCTGAAGAGAGTGATTCCAGCTGTAACGATCAAACGAGTCTGGAAAGTAATAACAGAGGAGCTGTCTGTCTGAAACAAAAAGATCAGTGGCTACAGACACTTTTTGTATATTAAGGTTTGTTCTTCCTAAAGGGCTTTACTTCGGGTGATCTTGCATTATAAGGCAGGATTACCCTCGCTTCCTCAGTTCTGCCAAGTACAAAGCACCRTTTATGAATTATTGAACTCTTCATTTGCTGTGCGCACTCTGGGTAATGGCAAGCCTGCGTGTTAAGAGGACAACCTGCTGATTATTCAATTTTCATGTGCTTTATTAACATGGCACATCAAGTATACACACATCAACAGCACACTGAAAAAAACCTGTTTGCTTTAGACTCAAATATTATGCAAAGCAAAGAAATTATTACAAAAAGGCCTTCCCCCCATTTGTTAGCAGGTTCAATTATTGTGCCACTTAACCTGACTATTTTAATGTTCATCTCCTTCTTACTCCAMATGAAAGCTTTATTACCAGCACTATAGTCATTTAAAAATAAGCTAAAGCCTTAGACTGCTGGAGAGTTTTGGTTTTAGAGCTTAAGTAGAGGTGCATAGCAAGAATTACTGAATCAGAAGAAAGTTGGCATGTACTGTGCCTGCTGTTGGGTACATCTCCAATACCATTGCAGGGACCAAATTAAACAACCCCCGGTTTTAATTAAAGGCGAAATTATGGATAAAGCTCTTCTGATGCCAGCATGAAACAAGAGAAGCTCAGCAGTCACCTGTGTCCCTTAGCACTGGGCGGGCAACTTGATAAGATGCTATATTTTTTTTGTTTGTATTTGCCTCTATGTCCTGGTTTTGGCTGGGATAGAGTTAATTTTCTTCCCAGGAGCTGGTACAGTGCTGTGGTTTGGATTTAGGGTGAGAATAATGTTGATAACACACCGATGTTTTAGTTGTTGCTRAGCAGTGCTTACACTAGTCAAGGACTTTCCAGCTTCCCATGCGCTGCCGGGTGCACAAGAAGCTGGGAGGGCGCACAGCCAGGACAGCTGACCCAACTGGCCAATGGGGTATTCCATACCGTATGACATCATACTCAKCTTATAAATTGGGGGGAGTTGGCTGGGAGGGGCGATYGCTGCTCGGGGACTGGCTGGGTATTGGTCRGCGGGTGGTGAGCAATTGCATTGTGCATCACTCATTTTGTATAWTCTATCATCATCATTATTATTATTATTATTTTCCCTTCCTTTTCTGCTCTATTAAACTGTCTTTATCTCAATCCACGAATTTTACTTTTTTTTTCTATTCTCTCCCCCACCCCACTTTGGGGGGAGTGAGCGAGCGGCTGTGTGGTGTTTGGCTGCCTGCTGGGTAAAACCACAACAGTCTATCAATCGTGCACATCTGAATGGGTAGCAGAAAATATGGCCAAATCTAATTTCTTTCCAGATATCAAACAGAAATTTTCAAGCACTCTCTGCGYTATTTCCTCAGCAAGAAGCTAGACTGCAGTGAAGGCAACTACTGCAACTACACTGCAGCAATAATGTGTGGTTCATAAACAACACCAAGTAACGGGCTTCACTGCGTGCACTCGCGCTCCACTAGCTGCTCCTAGGTGTCCGTACAGACTGATCAGTCGGGGCTATGTTTTTATTATCAGCTATAGTTTGATAATTAAACAAATCAGGTATCAGCAGCTCTTTCATAACACTAGTTTGGAATGGCCACTACAGCTTGGTTCTACATAAAACAACTGCATGCAAAAACTTCATTGAACTCATTAAAGTAGTATCAAAATTTCAATTTGACTTCATGACTTTCTTGCTGTTCTTTGATTCTCTTATAGATCTGATTCTTCCAAACATTTAAACAGGCGTTTAACCAAGTGCATTCAAGGAAAACAATCAGGAGGGTACTGAAGGACACAACTAATTTACTAATTTTCAACATGTAGAAACACCGTCGACATACACGGGATTGCTCATGTACATAACGTTAATCGTGCGTGTAGGAATCCTGCTGGATCAGAGTCAACACACTGTGAATCCCAGCTGCACGAATTAGATCTGTGCCTAAGAATGCGTCTGAAAAAGGATGTGCTTTAGGAACTGCCTAAGTCGAATGAGGTACTGCAGGCTTTGTTGAAATAAGGCCTACATAAAATGGATGAAAACTTTTTTTAAAATTTGAAAGGGAAACATATTTAACAAGATATATAAAGATGCCATCAGGAGTTAGTAAAACTATTCATATAAAATAAAATTATTCAGTATACTTATTCAGTCATACTCTGTCATTTATCTGTCTTTACATATGTAGAAGAGAAAGATCTACTTCTATTTGTTAGATGCTTAGCTTTTTGAAAGAGTAACATAAGAAGTGAATTGATAAGTAATGAAAGCATTAACTGTCATATAAAGATTATGACTCTGGTGCTCGGTAGTGCAATTAAATTTAATGTTTGTTTCTCTGTCTCTGTGAATAACGATAAGATTTCCCTTGTGAATATCTAAGCAGCTGACTGATAACATTAGGACAACTGCTCTGGGTAGCCAATGCAATTCATTACTAACCATGTCATTAAAACTAAGTTTTGCCGTTACCTTAAGTGACCCGAAGTTCTAGGCAAGGAGACAGTATTTAGGTGTGATTACCTACACAATAAACATTCATAAAGCTATCCCCAAACCAGGTCACCCATAAAAAAGAAAAATAAGAACTCACTTGAATAATACTGAGATGTAAAGATGCATTCATTTTTTTGTTTTGCTTTCTGTGATGGGCCTGTAATACAGGTATGATTACATTCAGAGATAGGAATTTATAGTTCTCATTTCTGGAAAAAACAGCCAGGAAGGCATTAATAACAACTAAAGGTCAATCAAAATCAGAAATGCTTTCTGAAAAAAGGGTAATTGAGAAACAGAAAACTTGACACTTACAACAAATGGTTCTTGAGGGAGAGACATTATTTCTGAAATATGTTGACTGTTATCTAATTAAATAGATGAAAACATTCTGGTGGCTAGACTTCCAGAACCCTAACATCACAGCTGTTCTTCAGGAGTGCTTATTAGTAACAGCAGCAGTATTGTGTTAGAGTAATGTGCATGCTCTTACAGAAGACCTCAGTGTTATTCAATAAAATTCACCCTTTCAGAGACAATGAGCATCTCGCAGGAGAGCAGAATTTGAAGACTTCAGGACTGCATAACTGGCCGAATCATTTAATGCGGATCGTTTCTCTCGCTCACATTGGAATTTTTGTGGAATACATTACTCACTGTTTTCTCCTATTACTTGACCAACCTCAGTGATGTCTCAGATGTCTGGATGAAACRATCAGTCTTCAGTAATGACAGTAATGATCACCCTGTCCTCTGCTCGTACAAACTAAGTTTTGCCATCTCACACAATAATGCCGTGACAACCCTGGCTGCAGCTGGTGCTAATGAGAAATTAGTGATGCCCTAACAATAGGAAGAAGCTGAACAGGTTTAAGTTGGGTCAGCTATAATTGCACTGGGCTAATCACCGAGACCCTCCTCCCAGCAAAGCTGGGGTTCTGTTGTGCTTCYGTCCCTCTGCCCCGTGCTGGCCAGCAGACACCAGGTCCCGGCGCGCGGGGCGGCTCTGGAAGCCAGACGCCCGTAATGCTATTCCCGTCTGGTCTTCCAACTCCAAGCTTCTCTTCTTCCTTTCCATTTTAACTGTTRTGTGCATCCCTGCTTATCCAGGCCTTACAGCAGCAAACCGCCCTGTCGCTCAAGCCACAGTTCAGGGCTGCAATGCCTATCAAATTTATTGAACGCTTCCTYGATCACCTGAATTCTTGGTGATCTGAACTTATTTAATGTCCCCRGGAGATTCAGTTAGTCAAGGTGGTACGATACATGATATACAGGATGTGACTGATGTTAAATTGACTACAAGATAATTAGATGCTAATGTCACCATTGTATCAGGATGACATGAATGTCACTATCTAACACATCTGTGTAATTTCTGAGTGACTTCGGTGTCACCTTGAAGCTTGTTTAAGGCACTCTGATGGTGGTAGTGATGACATGATGGCAATATTGCCCCATGCGTAGGGTGTGCCGTTTGGGTGTAGGCAGACACTATGATCGCTGCAGTGGCATAATTGTTTAACCTACAGTCATCAAAAAGCCCACAACCACAGCAAAGCTAACAACAAAAATGAACCCAAATAACTTTCTTCACTCCCAGCTTAGCRCCCACCTGAACTCCTCCCTCACGTGCAATCACACGCTTGGGAACACTCTGTTTTCTCCAGTCTCTGAGGCTTAGATCTGGTAATCCTGAGTTAATGACCGCAGTCCGTGCAATACACAGAAGCTAGATGAAGAGTAGGCAGATTCTGGTGGCTTTTCTCTTCTTTTCTCTCTCCTCGGCCCTGGAGGAGCACGCTGACCGACGCCAGCGAGGACATGCGAATGCAGCCCTCGAGGGGTGATCTTGGGTGAGGCCCCACGCTCCCCCTGGCACATGTCCCCSTCATAAGCGCTGGGTCAGGCGGGAGCTCGCCCCAAAGCGCTCGGGGGTAGACTCRGGGTCCGCTGCTCCATGCCAGCTCGCGGCTCCGCAGACCTAACGTTGCTAATGCCGCTGTGCCAGCAACATGTGAGCCACCAACAGAGGAGCTGGGGGGAAAGAATTAGGAAACAAATCCTCTGAACGTACTACTTTGGAAGAATGAGTTAAGAGAAGTTGTGGAAATCTTTATTTTGGGGAATTTGAAGAAGCATATTTTTGATCAAGACATTGAAGGACTGGGGGGGGTGGAAGGGGAGAAGAAGCTGCTCAAGGACCACCAACAAAACAACTGGTAYGTGTCATGTTGAATGTTTTGATGGATAAACGGAGCCGCATGTCACAAAACTGCACTTAGCACTTCTGTCCCCTCCCGCTGCCCACCTCCTCCTGCCCGGACCAGCCTCCCTCCTCCCCCTTGTCCAGCCCCTTCTCCCCAGCCTTGCAGGAGAGGCCTGCGGGAACATCTTTGCATGGACGTATGTTAATCCCCAGACAGGTGAGGACATAAAGCCTGGCCTTGAACATATTAATTAACGTGCAACTGAAGAAAGAGGGCACGATCCGGGATATTTTCCTACAATGCCTATTTAAAAGCCAACCAAGCACACAAACAGAGCATGCCATACCCATAAAAAAAAGATCACGATGATTTATGTTGAAATATTAAGACAGAAATAAGAAACTGCACTACTTGATGCAGCCAGGTCTATGCAACTCTGCCTCCGAGGTTTGTTTTCTGAGCTGTCTCCCAGGCCAGACACCTGGATGTTTTCCAGGGTGTATTTCGGTGGCAGTTCCTCCCGCTGGAGCCCTCCTCTCGGGGAACACCGTCCGCTCACGCCCGCGGGTCTCTCTCCATCGGCTGCAGCCACGCCACAGGAGCTCCAACACCGGCCCCGGCCRGGAGGGACGCGGGGAAAGCCCAGACAGCAAAACAAACTCGGTGTGACAGGGGAGAGGTTGTTTACAAAGAATTCCGTACCGTCAGCAAGAACTTCAGGTGGATAATTACATCTCCGACTCCTCAGTGTCAAGGAAGCGTTTCTGACAAAAGAAATGGCTCTGTGTTTAAGCGCGGTAATAAAAGCCTTCCAATGCCCTCCGCAGTGTCAGGACCGAGCACTGGCTTCCGTTCCAGGCGACATAATGAGAGGGTAAATGAGAGTTCAGCACCCACCATGCATACGTCTCTTCTGCTTTTATGAAATCTGATATGTAAAAACTGTTCTCTTCTGTACCACAAAACAGAATTTATTTTAATCTCAGTTGGATCTTATCAGACATATTGTACCTATCAGCTCTTTGACACAAAAATCAAAGAAAACACGCAAAATAAAAGGAGACGGACATAAAATGAAAAAGGAAGAGGTTATCTATAAAAGTGTTAAGAACTTTAAATGCACAAATATCTTTCAGAAACCCCAATTTTTTTAAAAAGTTGTTGCAGCCAGATGTCCAATTCAGAATAACGGCAATCAGGAGTAGCCCCACTGCCCGCAATAAAACCATTCCTACCTATCCTGGCCTTGCGTTTAATTGAGAAGTCAACATTGGCCTTTGCATTTTAATTATACTCTGAAAACTTTCTTCATTAGAGGGCATTTAGAAACACAGACAATCTAGGTCTTAATAAATACATTTGCCTGTGGTTTGCGAGATCCAGGCACATACATCTGAAGCTTAAACGCCTTGTACGGGGAACTCTATGGAAAACTCAAYATGGAAAGGTAGGCTTACGAGGTGCCAAATCATTGAACACCAACTAGCAAGAAGATGAACTCCCTTCTTCTGCAGCTGTGCCAGCAGGCAGCCAGGTCRCGGCTGGGCCTTACCGAGCCCGGACAGGGGCACCCGGAGCCGCAGTGGCCGGGGCAGGGCAGCCCCCCCGGCAGGGAGGCACGGCAGGGCGGCCGGCACGGCCCCAGGGTGGCCAGGGGACC
>JASVER010000212.1:193061-216227 GCA_030449065.1 Oceanodroma leucorhoa
CCCCAAGGGCAGAGAGCCCCAGGGGCCCAGGGCCCCGCGGCCCCCCGGGGCTGGAGCCGGCCCGCGGGGCGGGAGCGCCTGGGGCCCAGCTCCGAGCCCTCGGCCGCGCGCGGGGCGGCTGCAGAGCACACGCTGGGTTGCCAGGGCTGTGGCTCACGGTGCAGGGAACCAGCAGCGGCTACTGCAGGTTTTGGTGGGGCACATCCCAGACGTCCTTTGTCCTTTCAGAGTGAAACCTCCTACACTGTCACTTGCATTCCTAAATTATGGTCTCTAACGCCCTTACTGCTGCCTCAGGAGACTCACACTACTCTTAATACTATTAGTATTAGTGARCCACTGAAAAACAGCTGTCTCTTCATTTTTTGTTTTGTTGKGTTTTTCCCCAGGCCAGAAGAGGCTGTGGCTGCCARTACAACAGGATGCCAGGCAGAAGCGGTGACACAAAGGAGAGCTGATGCACCCGAGACTCCTCGCCCAGATGCAATTGCAATCGCCTGGTAACTCCCGCTCCTCCGGAGACAAGCAGGGGCTATCTCGGGTATACCCCCGGGGAGCCCCCCCCTCCCCGCAGCCACCCTGCGGCGCCTGAGGGACGCCCAGACCTGGAGCACCCACCCGGCCCTTCCTGTTAAGACAATGCAGCTTTTCTGGTGCTGGATAAAGGAGAGGCAAACCATTTAACGAGAAGCAGAGAACATACGGAGGACAGGAAAGACTTGGCAATAAGGCCTAGAAGCGAACATTAAAAAAAGCACAAGGTATTATGTTAGTAAAAAGTGCTTACAGAAWTAAGAGCTGTCTACAGATTCATCTGCAAATTCATTCTATCTGTTAAAGGACAGCACTGGGGAAGAAATAGAATAATCTCTGTCAAATGAATTTGGGAAGGAAACAATAGCGGATGAGGTAAAAGATGGAAAGGTACAAAGGGAAATAAAAGAAGTCCTTCTTTTAAATATTCTTTACTGAGTAACCACAGCTAGATAATTACAGAGGTTATTCAGGTAAAAGTATCAATGAAAAATTTGTTTTGCAGGAATCTGGGAATGTTAAGTATACAGCCCAATATGAAGGGGCACCAAGAGACCAGCAAACAGCAAAGTAATCACGATGCCCAACAGGAGAAATGCCAAGAGGGTCTCGGCTGTGGGGTGCGCAGTGGGAGAGCACTGACCGGTTTAACTCAACACACAGAGCGATTAGGACCAGTAGCAAGGGAATTTCAAAGCAAGTATTTCGGAACATATCCTCTTATGCTGAAGAAGAGCAACAGGCAGAGAAAGAATATGGATTAATGAAAGCAGGGTCTTGGCAAACACTTGGCCCAACACTCTTTAAAAAAGGAATTATCTTTGCAGCATTTGACAGTTCGAACAAACAGGGCATGATTTAGCTTTAAAATATCATTACCAGGTAACTTGATTTACTGAGAAGATGAAAACAAACTGTTGTCTGAACAATTCAAGGAAAAATATGACCAAGAAAACTGCCACAAGGAAGTAGCTATTAACTAGCAAAGTACAGTGACTAATTTTCTCCGAATGTGGMGGGTTCTGTAGAGCTCAGTCCTTAGCAAGCTGTACTGTGCAGTGCCTTTCCTAGTAACGTGAAGGACAATGCAAAACYCACATAAATCCCGCATGAGAGTGCTGCACTGGAGGAGACGGCGGGTCCGACCCAGAGGAGAAGGCAGCCCCCCGGCCTCCTCCCCAACTGCACCGACCCGGCCAGGTCCTCCCCTCCCCGCCAGGCCACTGCGCTCCGTGCCCTTTTCCTCTTAAATAGCACAGCCAGCTCTGGTGTCACCAAACTGTGCTTCTCAGCCAAATAAACGGGAATAACGTCCCGCCCTTCCCTCAGGGCAGCACTTCAGTGCCAGCTGAAAGGCAGCAAACCCGACCTGGTGTCCTGTGGACGTGTCCGCGGGCGCTCGCATCGCTGCCCAAACCTCCTCTCCCCGGGGGAGCGACCTCCCGCGCCGCAGGCGGCAGCTCTGGAGCTGCCCCCCGCCCGGCTGCCGGCGGGACCCGCTGCCATCGCCGTCTGTCCCCRCCGAGGCGCCAGCGCCCCGCAGTTTGTCACCACCGGGAGATCAGAGCTRACGACAAGACCTGAAGTGCCAAGGGGCCCAGATGCAGGAGGCRCAGGGGAAAGGTTTTAGTGGCTTACGCCATCAGACTGTAGGATTAAAGAAAGTGACTTAAGGTTACGACTATTTATTTTTCACCGAAAATTAACTTTGCCTGTCCTTCATGAAGTTGTAAGCAACTTCATATTCACAGATAAAGCTGCTCAGCYGGATTTCATTTCATTTCCAAGTTCACCTGGGTAGCAGGTCAGCCTGTGAAGTCAGAAATAAGGAGGTAAYAGAGATGCTCACCCAGCTGCACCCCTGCCCCTCCAAAAGCCAGAAACTCGCCCGAGAGCCAGGTGCACTGGCTGCAGCTACCGTCACTGTTCAGCTGCAGCTGAAAGCTTGGTGAGACCTCCTGGCCCTCCCGCAGCRCGAGGTGGGTGAGATCGGGTAAAACGGCCCATTTCAGGCGAACCCCCCTGCCTCCTTTCTGTCGGCGAGCTGCGGCGGTGGTGTCTGCGGCGGAGCGGGCACCGGCACCGCAGGAGCAGCACGGCGAGGGGAAGCGATCACCGCRGAAGACAAGAGGCGGCACCGAACCCTTCATTTCCAGAAAACACGTTATGGAAGGTCCTTGTATGAACCTGCACCGCTGTCACCAGCTGACTGACCCGCGCTGCTCCGAGGTCCCCATGGGCCGAGCTGCTGCTTGGGTGGAGAAGTCTCGTGGGCTAAAACTTCTCCCACGGCCAGCCGGCGAGGGATGCTCCTGTCTGAGGAGGAGACGCTCCGGCCGCCGGCACACCCTGATCCCGGCCCGCCGCCGGGGCAGAGGGCTCGCAGGATGAAAATGGCACGTCCAGAGCAAAACGCTCGCGGTCAGAGACGCGGGGACGCAGCACTCGCAGCGCCCTCGTCGCGCTGCCGCTGCACCCCAGGGAGGGCGGGAGGGAGCTCCCGGCAGAGCCACGCCGGCGCTGGGCAGGCACCGGCGAGGCCCCCGCGACCGGGCGGTGTTGGGGGGCCGACGGCACGGCCGGCCGGTGGCTGGAGGCACCTTCGCGGCGCTGGTGCCCCAAACCCCCCGCCGGCGCCTGGAGCCGCTGGACCTGCCCGTGCCCTGGGCGAGCTCCGGTCCCGGAGCCCCGCGGGCCGACCCGCCTGCGCCAGGGGAGCGGGGGGCAGCCGGCTCCTCGTCTCCTGCTGAACAGTACAGCTCAGCTTCGTATTTATTTATAGATACATATAGTGAGACTTTTCTGTTGGTTTTTTTTTAATTTATAACAGGTATTAATGTATGTATAATTTAAACATATTGCCCTGTGGGACTCATTAGCAGTTTAACAAAATGCCTGGGTGAAAATACTCGGCAGATAAAAAGACAGAATTTTAAAATATCGTATGCCTACAAAAATAATCTAGATGAATGATGAAGGGTGTCAGAGAACTGCTCAACCACATCAAACAATGAAAACACTCTTGGAGATGGGCTATTTAAATATTAAATAAATACCCAGAATTTCTGTAAATGCTGAACGGGAGATATGATGGAATGTTATTTTTCCTAATCTGTTCATACTGTAATTATGGACTCTATACTCCAGCTAGAAAGACCATTTATCTTATGCTGAGTATTTCAATTGCTTTTTCTCCAATAAATTACGGATATTACCTTCAACTGGTAACTAAGCACAGCAAAGAAGTTTCAGGCACAGCTGATATGCTTGTAAAATATTTAACATTTGTCTAACATATGACTTTTATAAAATATTTTATCTCTATTTTTGTGAAAGCTTTTTCAAACCGAATTATGTATTGCTAAAAAATTAATTGTTTCTACACAGAAAGATTAATTTTAGGAGGGAAAAGGCTATTTACGGGCAAATATTCTAAACTGTATTCCTTTTTTTTTAAACCACCAGTGGTGTGAATACTAATACCAATACATATAAGTTATTTTCCCATTATTTGATCTGGGGCCGAGAAGAGGATTTCTGTAGCGTGGCCACCAACACGCATCAAGTGTATTTCCACAGTGACACAGATACACAAATAATTTATGCAAAATAAACCTGAAGCATAAGTAACTATGTATGAAAACAGGGAAACTAACCAAAGTAGAAAACACGTTAATGACAGTTGGCAGCTAGGAAAAAATTACTGTGTCAGAAGTGGGCAGAGGGAAGGTGAAAACGCACCCCTGGGGAAGGAGCGGCGCCGGGCACTGCACGGCCAAGGGTTTGATTTATATTTTGCCACCTTAACACTGTAGGCACGTCCTCCCATCATTGCAGTATTAGAAATCTAGTTCTAAGGAAAAGGACAGGTAACTACACAGATTTGCAGTATTTATTTTATCAACATAAATATTTAATGCCACACCATTCAATCTGAAATACCACATATTTACTGTTTTGAGTGGGATTACAGAAAATCTGACCTAAATCAGACTACAGTRTGGTAGTTAATTTTTTTGTTGTTGTTTTAGCCAGGCAAATATGAACAGTGGGTCTAGTATTACAGTTCTATAATTTCGAAGAACAAGTGCTTTTTCACTGTGTCTATATGAGAGCTCAGTTTAAATTATAAAAGTGACATGAAATTTCAGCATTTCCATAAATATTCAGGGTTTGAACATGTTTCATCTGAGGCATCAGGGTAACTATTTGTCTTCCACTGGACCCACAGGTTACTTACTGCTGCTCGTACTGCAAATGTAGGAAAGCTCTTCCTGGTAGAGAAACACAGTTTGATAGGATTTGGGTTTAGCCTGATTATGTGGAACAATCATGCTCAGAAATAAAAGTTTGTGCTTGTTTTAATTATTATATTATATTCTAGTACAACAGTTAGTGAAGTAATACACCTGTTTAGGGATAAATCTAGCAGTGGGAGAAGCCTGACCAAAGGGGTTTCACAGAGCTGCAGCCTGTGTGCATTCCAAATCGTACCCATTGACTTTTGTGACAAAAATAAGCGTTTACCGATTTGCTGATTTTACAGCTAGAAAGAGACTATTACAATTATCTAGTCTGACCTTCTAGGTAACGTAACCAATTTTCAATTCTGTGATTCCCATATGAAGCCCATAATTTCTGGCTGAGTAATGCAGAGACATCCATCCAGTTTGATTTAGTGACTTCAAGTGATCGACCACGTCCCTAAGTGAGCTGTTCCTATGGCAAATTGCACTGGCCGTTAAATAACTGCAACTTACTTATTCTCCAAATTTGCCTACAGCATCAGCTTCCAGTCACAGAAGAAATCCTACCCAAAGGTTCTCACAGACCAGGATCTCGTCACCTCCTCACCGTCTCCCGGACAAACGAGACAACCCCAGCTTCTCCTGTCAATTCACATGTCTCTCTGTAACCGATTTATCTTTTGCAACACCATTATTATTTCTTATTCCACTTAGCCTGAAGAATAAACGGCTTAAGGGGCGTGAGCAGCACTCAATTAGGTTTTGTGCATCATTCATTAATTTACTATTCATCACAAGTGTAAATCAAAAGAGCACAGTTGATGGGCTTTGGTGACACGGAGGTCATAAATCGAGGAGGCCAGTGGCACAGCTGTAACTTACTTCATCCTACAGAACTTTTACAAACACTAATGAAACACAGAATGGAAATGGATTATCTCATCTCTTAGATCCAACAGACATGGAACTTCACATTTATTTTTCAGTCAATTTTCAGAGCAAATGGCAACTTGTAAAGTGCCTTTGAAAAGAATACTTTTATTTTAATTTTAAATAAAATTATAAAAGAGAAATTTCCAGGTATAGAGAAAAACTGTATTAGGCAATTTACTTTTACCATTCATTTTAAAAAAATTAACCTTTCTCATTCAAGATTTTATCCTAACTGAGCCACGATATATTCCAAAATACACAGTGACATCCTCGATTCATTTTTTTTGCACCCAAAATGGCTTAAGTTAGGAAACAAAGTCTTGCATCACTAATTTCAATTCAGCATTCAATTTAAGAATGCACTGTGCAACGCATAAACAGATTAAAGTGCTTGTGTCTAACCTAAGCAAGATATTACTAAGCAAATATTTTCGGCAGCAGCATGGCAGAGTATAAATATTGATTATTATTTTCTGTTACTCGAAGATGCAACGGAAAGAGTGAGCCACCCGCTTTATTTCTAAGCGAAGCTCCAACCCTGCGATTTTCCCTCACAGTGAGGGGAAGCGCAACGCACCCCTCCCGGGGCAGCGCGGGGGGGGAGCTCCCACCCCACCGCGTGAAGCGGGCCCAGCCCTCCTGGATCCACCCCTGTGTGCACGCACTAGTAGCTCACCGTAGAAGCAGGTGTATAACTACACGAGCTACTTGAGTCCCAAGATCATCTCACTCTTCCAATTTACAAGGGGAGTAGAAAACATTACGTTTCTTTTGGGTTTGTATTTTTCATTTTAGAAGAGCTTTTTCTTTACAATGCTATAATCAAAATTTTGGTCTATTTGTGAAGCTGAATATGATTTATCTGCAGTTTGGTTTATTCAACAAACAAGTACTTACTGAAAATATCCATCAAGCATACAGATGTATTTAAGCATACAAAAATAATCTCCTTTTGTGCAACACATTCACACTTACCGTATGGAGTGTTAAGAGACATACCTCTCATCCTTAAAATTTTTGATCAACTGCTAATATTTCTTCATTTGTTCTCTATTTTCCTCAACAGTTCTTTGCCTTTTCTTTATGGTATCTTCCCGTTTCTTCCACCTGTCAAGCCTTAACCAAGCCTGTGTCAAAGCAACACATCAAGCACTGACGTCTTGATCTAATGCTTGCTTCTGAAGAACCAAGTACGCCTTTGCCTCACATTTTCAGTAATCTTGATCTCTTCATTTGATGCTGTTGTAAAGCTCTTTCGGTTCTCAAGACCTCTTCTTCACAGGTTTTCTGAATTCCACATTGTTTCTCTTCAAGAAGCTCTTGA
Source organism: Oceanodroma leucorhoa (assembly GCA_030449065.1). Taxonomy (NCBI): domain Eukaryota; kingdom Metazoa; phylum Chordata; class Aves; order Procellariiformes; genus Oceanodroma; species Oceanodroma leucorhoa. The sequence goes on from JASVER010000212.1 coordinate 200,100, forward strand.
AAATACCGGCTGCCTTTCTCTGTGTCGACCTACGTTTGTGTAACCCCGTGCAGCGTCATGTTGTTAACTCTTTGAGTAGCATTATCAGCAAAATAAAATGGGCCAAATCTTCTAGATACACGCACTCTAGCAAAATTGCTCTTTTCTAAGCTAACCAGGTGGTGTCCGGCATGGCCCTGCAGAGCAGAACAACTGCGAAAATGAGACTTGTGGAGCACCGCAGGCAGCCCGTTCACCCTGCAGGGACGCCAGCTACCTCTTGCTGCTGGAAAGGCCAAATTTCATCCTGTTTGTTTCTCTGTATCAGTGTTTTCCATTTTCAGGGGACCTATGAAGAAAACAACATAGTATTAAATCCAGTCTTTGGAATATAAAAATGTACAATTACAAGAATTTTCATTTTTTATTAGAATTTAGTATTTGCCGACAACAGATTTATTGTGTAAGTTGCTGCCTTGCTGTGTTGCATTAAATATCAGTCCTTTGAAATATGGCAGGTTGTCCTCTATATCCTCTGTCACCAGCTCCCAGAATCTGCAGGTTCCAAGACGCTGATGAGACTACACCGTGGCTCAAAGAAAAAAGCCAGTGAGGACCTTCCCTTGAGACAGCACAAGTGCTTGCTGTGACTGCCAAGATGAAGTCAGCACTATCCCACTGAAGTCAAATCAAGCCATTCCATAAACAGTTTCTAGACCCTAAAATCTATAAACAAAGTAAGTAAAAATGAATAATTTCCTGAAAGTTTCACAACTTCCTACAGTAGCTGCTTTTTTAAATAGATCTTAAAAAAATCTTCTGGCAATGCAAAATTCACTGCATAAAATTGTATGCAAGTAGAAGATAATAACACAAATTATGCTTCTGGATGTCCATATTTGAAATGTATTCCTTCTCTACTGGTAGAATAGTTCTTCCAGTATTTCCCTTGAAATTATGCATCAGATTTATGTGAAAACATATATTCCATCTACTATATTCATAGTTAAAATCCAATTTTCCTGTTTTTATAAACCCAATATAAACCAGACTAAAATAGTGTCTATTTTACTTTATTTATGAGGAAAATTTTCACAGCATGACCATATACAAGACTGAATTATTTTTGCAGGGGATTGTGTTTGCAAAACAAGTGTTCTGTTTCTAAGACTGTTATAAAGCCTTGGTTCTTCTCCTTGCATGCCATAATAAAAAGCAATACAAACGAACTAGAGCGCTCCAAAAGTTACAACACATCCTTCTGCCCGATTTTTTGTACTTTCCACTGATATAGTAGAGGTAGTGTGAGTAATTAATCAAGGCTAGATTAAAAAGGATGAGCCTTTCCGCTCTCAGTACAACCATCCCCGCTGGGAAGTTCTCCTGTTCGGGGAGGGAAGCCGCAATTCGGGCTGCTCTTCCCGCGCTCACGCTGCTCGCTGCCGAGAGAGAATCGCCAGCCCCCGAGAAAACCCCAACCTCCCGTGTTTAGTCTAAACTGCATTTACTCCTTCCACGCTACGTAGATCGGAGGGGTCGAATRCCTGCGGCAAGCTCAGATTTTGCCCGGCGACAGGACACTATYTTCCGGAGCCGCCGAGGCGCCGCAGTTTCCCGAGGCTTTGCTGGAAGGTGCCCGCCTGCCCGTACGCAGCCGGCCAGGGAGCAGCCCTGGTGAGGACCAGGCTTCGCACAGTGTCACCGAATGAGGGACACCGGGCAGAGCCGCTGGGCTCCCACGAACACGGACGCAATGCTGCAGGCAGGGAGACCGAAACTCCAACACCCCGTCCCCGTGGGGCCAGCGGCGACAGGGGGATGGAGAGGTGAGGAGGAGCCCCGCGGGCTGGGGGGAGGGCGGCTGTCAGGAACCGGGCTGCAGGAAGGATGAAGTTCAGGAAGATCGTCAGGTGAAGCGCTAGCTAATGTTAGTACTCGGAATTGATGTATTAACTCTCACACACACCCTCACTGGCACAGCTTTACTGACTGGTATTTGCAGCATATATCCAAGCTCCTCCCTAACATCTAATGACAGTTTTATATTATGCTGGAAGATGATGCATGATATRACGCACATCAGGCATGAAGATGAGGATGGGTATTAGGAAGAACTAAACACAATTAGAAAGTCATTTTTTTGCCACTAAAAGGATAATCATTATCATCTTTTCAACATTTGTGTAACTACGGCTGTGTATTTTATAAGCATCAGCACAATTATCATATTTGTATCCAAACATTTTCCTTTCCACTAACAGGACATAAAAGAACATTGAAGGCCATAATACTCAGAAACAATCAGTGCCATCAGCTTCAAAACAAACTTTCTTTCCAGCCCTGAGTGTAAAACCTCCCCAAGACACGACCCGATCCGCCGCGGGAGCAGGCGGCCGTGCCGCAGCTGGAGGAGCCGGGCAGGCGTCGCYGGCGGAGGACGCCGGGACGCCCAAGGCCACCCTCCGCCCCGGCACGGCGGGGGCTGGGGCTGGGGCTGGGGCCGGGGCTGGGGCCGCAGCGGCGCCGAGCAGCGCTCACCCCTCCGGCCACCTCCCGCTGACACAGCAGCCGTGACGGCGGTGGCACGGGGACACGGGGACACGAGGACGAGCCCCCGCGGTGCAGGCGCAGGGGTACGGCAGGACGCACCGGGCGTGGGGACGTTTTTGGGGGTGACTCTTCCTGGGCCAGGCACAGCGTGCCAAACGCGAGGTCCGCCTCGGCAAAGCCAGGACGCTTGGCAGCTGCGGCAGCGGCAGCGCTGCCGCTCACCTCGCTGCGCGCGGAGACGCGGGGCACGGCCCGTGCCGCCTGCGCCGCGTTCCCCGGGCCCGCCTGCCACCGGCAGGGCAGACAGCCGGAGTTGTGAGGAGCCGAGGGACCCTCTCCGGGACCCTCAGGCACGCCACAGCCCTCTCCTCCATCACCCCCACCAACGAACCCCTCCTCTCACTACACTTCTGCCGCTCCCCCGAGGCCTCGGGGTTTCTTCCAAGTCCAAGAGTAATTTCTTCGTCGCAGGAGAGGGGGAGGCTGAAAGCCCGGGAGCGACCGAGCAGAGCCCGCAGCCCTCGTGCCAGCCCCTGGCCCCGGGGCGGTGGCGGCAGCACCCAGCCTCGGCCCGGCACCGCTCCGGGCGACCACCTCGCCGGGGTGTGGGGATGGCGCCGGCGCTCCCAACCCGGCCAGACCCGCACGAGAACAGAACACAGTAATCCCTACCGCAGTCGGGCCTTGCCGAGCTTTTCAGCTACTGCATCCAAAGCCAAACGCAAGAGGAAGAGTAATTTGATTTTATTTTTCCTGATATGGACAAAAAGCGGTATTTTCACCACATTTTATGTTGGAAATAGCTAACCTTCTACTAGAATCAGRCCCACAAATGTCTGCTCAAATGTCTAAGCTTGTGTTTGCCAAAGCTTAACCCACCTGTAGATGGATTTCCATCAGCTGGGGAAGCAAGGGGTAGGACCTTGCCCGCCGTTTCAAGGCTGGCCATTCCCACACACAGGCAGAGACATTATGAGAAAACCTGATTTAACTGATGAAAACGTGAAGAATCCCATTGCTGGATCATGGCTGTCTGGTTTGAAAGCATTTCAAATCTTACATCAAGAGTACTTTATAAAATACTCCCCTATGTGCTTTCGCCTATGATAAAACTAAACCAGTACACAGCTGTTTTAAGACACTGTCCTGTCTGTTACACCAACTGCTCTTCCACACATTTAAACAAAACTTCTTGAAAGGCTGTTTCATTCGTATTTATAAATCCTCAAGACCGTTATTGCTACAGRATTTAATTTAAATGAATACCTCAGTGTACTTAGCAGAGCTGGTTCCACCCCTCTGCTCAATTGCTCCTGCAACAGCTGGAAGCTGTCAGGACGTGTCTCAATGTCTTACTCAAAAACACTGCCAAGTTATTCCTTTCCAGAGTTCAAAACTTCCTTTAGTTATAGTTTATGTTATTTACGGGAACTCACTACACTGATTCTAGACCTGTGCCAAAATGCATTGCTGCACTGAAAGAACAGYGACAGTTTTAAACTCAAATAATTTACAACAGATTGACAGAAATTAACCCTGTGCATGACGGGGAAGTTCTGCTGTTCGCTTGCTTCTCTCTACCCTTTACTCCAGCTATAGGACGTATGCCACAAACAGCAGGTTAAGAGCAAGGCAACATGTATGTAAAACCTTTAAGTCACTTSATGGGATGCTAGAGCCTGATCTACTGAAGCCAGTGACCAAACTCATAAGAATAATGCACAAACCTAGTTCTCTCATACTTCATCATATACTTGTTAAAATACRTGAAATTAATCTAGGGAAAGAAAGAGCAAAGTGCTAATAAAACTTTCTTATATTAAGGTCAGATATTTCATAATTATCAACGATTTGGAAGAAATGCTCTGTGGACTTCTGCTGKTTTTGGAGCAGTAGAAAGCAATGTAACATACTTTCTCTGGAAAGACACCCGACAAGAAAAAAACAAACTTTAAAGACTACATAAGTGATTACTTTATCGTGTCTATCACTGAACACTTGCTTCCCAGAAACGACAGCTGAATCCACCTCTTCAGTAAAGTTTGCTTTTCAGGTTCAAATAATCAGCATTGTTAGTTCAAAATTAATCGTAATCACACCCCATTACGGCAGGAATTTTCTTTATGAAAGTCATTATGAAATTAAAATTGTAGAATATAAGSCCATTTAAAGAAGGAACAGAGTGATGTTGTGGATAAATCACCTACAGAAAAGAGAAAGGACCAAATCCAACAATTCTACCAACCCTCTTGCTCTGAACTTCCCTCATCTTTCTCACCTCCTTTTTCTGCCATATGGCCTACATGGTATAATTCTGTTATTTTTAAACTTAAAAAGAAAGAACTCCTAGTTCTGTTCCCTGAGATGAAAATTATCATTAACTGAGAAGAGTAGGACAATACCATCCTACCTTGAGACAGTAAAGGGCAAAAAGGTGTTGGAAAGGCAGAAAAGTTATATCTAAAAAGGAAGGAAACTTTTTCCTCTATTCATAAAAGGGGATTTTCTAATGCTCTTTACACTTGACACCACTAAGAAGGTATAGCAGTTCTTAGTTAGGCATCGCAAAAGATGGCACATCTACATACGCGCCTTGTGCTCGGGGGCAGGGGCTCACACAGTAACASCTAACGCAGCAAAGCGCTGTACATGCACAGACGTGACCTGGMGATGACTGCAATAGGAAAATACACCAAATACCTGTGTTTCAGCTGCAGTAGCAATGGGTTCATACTGCAGTAACAGTACAACAAAAATCACCCCAAAGCCACCCCCCTGCAGTAAYCCCCTCCCTCTCAGCATCCCTGTGTGTCCTCCACCGGTTCTTCAGGAGCTCACTTTCAAGCACCAGGACATTTAAAGGCCACTTAACTTATCAAGGCTTCAGATTCCACRTACATAAGTATAGAATTTAAACCTAGAGATCTACCTCGATCTTGTATTTGTGTCGTTTGTCCGCATAACTGTAGAAAGTCAGCCGTGTCCTGGGCTGCATCAGGAGCACTGCCAGCAGGTCGAGGCAGGTGGTCCTTCCCCTCCACCCAGCACTGGACCTGCTGGGTCCAGCTCCCCAGTACAAGAGACATGTGGACATACTGGAGAGATTCCAGCGACGCGCCACCGAGACGCTGAAGGGTCTGGAGCATCTCTGGTATGGGGAAAAGCTGGGAGAGCTGGGGCTGCTCAGCCTGGAGCAGAGCAGGCTCCGGGGACCTCACCCACGTCTACCAGCACCCGCAGGGAGGGTGCCGAGAGGAYGGAGCCAGGCTCTTCCCAGTGGTGCCCGGCGCCAGGACCAGAGGCCGTGGGCACACGCTGACACGCAGGAGGGTCCCTCTGGGCATCAGGAAACACTTTGTCACTGTCAGGGTGACCGAGTGCCACCAGGGAGGTGGTGGAGCCTCCATCCTTGGAGATACTCAAAAGCTGTCTGGACATGGCTCTGGGTGGCCCTGCTTGAGCAGGGGGGGTTGGACCAGATGATGTCTGATGACAGACCAGAGGTCCCCTCCAACCTCAACTGGTCTGTGATTCTGTGAGAATTTCCTATATGTAGTCTGTTTTTATCAGACTTTCCCAGAATTCTTCGAATGGTTCTTTTCTCTGTTTGCAGAGTTCATTTTTCTTAGAAAAAAATGTTTTGAATAGTGCACTTACTCGTTTCCCAGATGAATGCTTTTCACCCTTAGTGTTCTGTTCTGGTTTAATGATGTGGTACATAAAGTTTTTCCTATCACACACTGAAGGTGTGCTTTGACTGTTAATTCATTTATCTTCATCTCTGACATAATGTCTCCACAGTGGAAGTTCAGGCAAAGGAATTCTATTATAAAAACAACCTCTGTGACTATTTCACAGTAAAAAGAAGTAGGTAGTACTCAAAATTGGAATAAAGCAGAGTTAATTCTTTTGTTGCAGCTGAAATTAAGTGAACCGCCATACTGAAATGTTTATTTAATGTTAATGAAATAYCTAGTCTGAAATTTTAGAAAATTTAATAAAATCCACATTTAAACTCCTCAAAGCTTATTAACATATCTCAGCAAGGTGGATGAATATGAAGGATTTTTTCATATACAATATGCAGTGATATATGCAGAGCCAATACAAACACAAGCGTCCTCTCATATCCTTTGGGCAAGAAGTCTGCCAAGCTGGGGTGGACTGACTGGCTGCCATCAATAACACAGAAAATGGGCTATAGGAAGGTCTACTCATCTCAGACAAAGTTAGACCCGTCCAAACTAGGAATTGCACAGCCTTCTCGTAAGGTGAACCTGTCTACTGAAAAGGGGAATCTGCCCCAGGGTTACTACTTGACTTGGCATATAGTTTACTTTCTTTTTATGAATGTTAACATGAAAAATACAGTATTCTGGTAAGCACGGTCGAGCCTTCCCTCTCCTTACCTATTTACAATCAACAGTCCTACCTAGGTATAATGAGTTACATATTTCTTCTCACTTGAACAGCGTTAGACGTAACCAGTCTCACACAGATACAGCCCAAGATCTGATGGGAGTGGTAACAAGAACCGAATCCATGATGTACCATCAACAGGAGCAATTTTTCCCACAGCACTGCAGCACCATCGTCAGGCAGTGAGAGGAAATCTTCCTGCTCTCTGGTCCCAAATTTACTTGATCTCACTGTCACAAAACCCCAAAGCTCTATTTATGCCCCTTCCACCTTTGTCCAGGGATCACCACACGCACAGAGTGGATTCTCCCACCAAAACCARTTACAGGACCTCACCCCATGTAATTTAGCGCAGAACTGCAGTATTAACTTGGGGTTTCTTTGAAGGATGTTTAAGCCCAAGGGTGAGATGCTAACAGAAAATGTTTAAAAATTGTTTAAAATCAGTGGCTCCGGTGTGTGGTAAAAGCCACACGTCTTTTAAGGTGCCAGCAGTAATCCTGCAAATTAAGGACCACCAGTGAGCCCCATTTCAGTGCCAAATAAAATGACTGAAACTGAAACAGAAGTAAAAGCTCCCATACATTACGGACAAAGCAGAAAAGTTTCTGAGCAGAAAGAAGAATGCCTCCTTGCTCTCTGCTGGCATTTTAACAGGGCAGCACGCTAGCAAACACGGTCGGTGTAACTCAGGGCACACTCTCCAGACCTCTAAGGAGGATTTATTAACTATCTTTAACAACTATCATTTTGTGAAACGGCAAAAAGTGCATCTCATGAAACCAGTGAGATAATATAGTCTGGAGGATCTTTAGAGGAACCTAACAGAGGTAAGCAAATGAACAAATAGCAGCTGGTGAAATTCAGTTTTGATGAATGCAAAGTAATGCACATTTAAAGGAGTATTCTGATAATATCGATATGTTCTGATAATATGATCTGTTATTAATAAACTTCATTGATTCCTCAAGTACCCATAAAATCGTGAAAAGAAACAGTGCACCATCAATGAAAAAATGTAACAATAATATGTAATAAATGAGTGCCAAAGAAATTAAATTGGATACAGTAACACTTTTAAGGTCAATTGCATATTCTCGCCAAGAATACCGTTCAGTTCTGGTTATACCAACTAGAAAAGATGTGGTGGGGGAAAAGTTCACTTATGGAAAATGGAAATTCTATAAGGCATAGATAAGCATTCAAATGAAGATCACAAATAATGATAAGGAACAAAATAAATACAAATGCACATTGAAACARGCATTCAAATAAATCCTGTAAGGATCAGAAAGGAGACTGGAGATTCCCACTCTGTTTCCCATAGTTCAAAACAGGCAAACACAACTCCATTTAAAAATGTCGAATGCAAAAGTGGTCAAAAGGACGGTCTTTAAGGAATGCACAGTGCTGCCCGAGGAAGGGCAGGACCAGCGCACGGCCTGGCGACGGGGCGAGGAGCGGAAAGCCCAGCCCCCCCTCCCCAGCCCACCGGCGCCGGCAACCGGAGAGGGGACGCTCCGGAGAGCGTTCCCCTTGCGTTACTGGCAAACTGCCTAAAGACMGGTTTTTAACATGTAAAATGTTAAACATGGATTTCCACATATTTCATGTTCATAAGTTTCCATATGCTTAGCATATGAAAATAAGTTAAATTCTAGAATTACGATTTTCATGAATTCTCTTACTACTCTTCTCATGCAGCTGGCACTCGAAACTGAAAAAGACACGGTACCAGGTTCACCTTTGGTTTGATTTAAATCTGGGTTTGTTACTGAAGGAGCATCAGTCATTCTAAATCAATTTTACACACGTATTCCTTGCTTGAATATAGAGGCTGATTTTAATGTATCAGAAATGAGAAAAATTAGCATGTTTTTAATGAAAAGATACTTTTTGCCCTGAAAGTTTTGTCTCTGGTCTGTTAGAAAAAGAAGAGTTTAATCAAATGAAACATTGTCTGGAAGAGAAATTGTCTGTCTTCAAATTTCAAGGAAACCCTTGCTAGTCACAGTTAATATTCAGTAAGTATAAAGAATAAGTATACAATTTTTAGAATGTAATGTACAGTACTTCAAAAAGATTGACAAAACATTATCTGCAAAGGACTTCATATTAACATAATAATGAAACTGTTTTCAAGCCATTATGGAGACACCGAGGTTTTTATGGTAATATGTAATATAGCAATAAAAACCCGTAAAATGCATAAGCATGAAGAACAAAATGTGAAAGGTCCCTGCTTTGAACAGCTATTTGTTTAAGAGCACAGCTGTGTTTAGGASTTACAGCTATTTGTCTCTGCCTGAAAACGATCAGGGCACCAGCACCATTCCCCTTCTCTCCTGGAATGACAACGTGAGACTTGGGCAGAAAAGCGTGCAAGTCTTGTCGCTTTGTAATAAACACAGCTCGGCTGCTACACTGGGATAAATAAGACAATGTGCTTTGTGTCCAACTCGCAGAAAAATGTGCAAGCTTTGTCACYGTGGCAACGATTGTACTTAATCCTGCGACCTAAGAACCCCAAATTACCCGTGCACAGCAATGCTCCTTGTACCCATTTGGAGTATTTGGTATCAGGCACCAGCTACGGCTGCCGAGAATGAAGCCCGTGTCCTCCTTGGAATCACGTCAGCACACGCATAACCTCGCAGCAGAACATAAATCAAGGTATCATTCTTCTCCTTCCGTAACGCCGCACCACCTCAAAGGTGTTTGATAACCCCCCCTCAGAGCGCTTTGCCCCCGGCTGCCTCGGGGACGGAGCCGCCATCCCGCCCTGTCGAGCCGCCCCTCCTGCGGCGGCTGCCGCGCTCCCCGCTGTCCCCCTGCCGCCTCTCCCGCGGTGCCCCTGCTCTCCCTCCTCCCACCATTTTCCTGCTCGCTCTTCCGACCCGCTGCTGTGCCCCCCAGGGCCTCCCCAGTGCCTCCCACCCGCTCCACGCGCTGCCAGCTGGGATGAAGGATGCTGTGCTGCTGCCAAGGCGCCTGGTGCTCTCCCACCCCTGCGGCAAGCTGCTCACCCCACAGCCAGCGGACGCTCGGCCGCGCTGCGGAGGGCTGTTCCAGGAGAGCTCGCCCCGGAGCGCGCGGCCGAGGGGGGACAAGCTCGCCCCGGAGCGCGCAGCCGAGGGGGGACAAGCTCGCCCCGGAGCATGAGGGGGGACAAGCTCGCCCCAGAGCGCGCGGCCGAGGGGGGACAAGCTCGCCCCGGAGCGCGCGGCCGAGGGGGGACAAGCTCGCCCCGGAGCATGAGGGGGGACAAGCTCGCCCCGGAGCACGCGGCCGAGGGGGCACCTGCCAGCAGCCCCCACCATACAGGACCAGTCTGATGGCCCAGTGCCACTGGAAGTCACCACTAACCTTGCGCAGCGCTTATCCTCCAGCCATGTGGCGGTGGTGGCTTACCCTCCACATTACTAATTACCAGTTAATAAAAATCACAGACCGTTTTTTTCTGGATCGCTTGAATACGAAGTTACCATAACTCAAGAATTATACCAAATAACAAGCAAAATCACGCAGCCCACTACAGTGGAACAGAAAATTCTGGAGATGTTATTTCTCCATTTTAAGGCTTTTTCCCCTCAGACACCCAGAAGACATCTTTAAGAGCTGCATCTAGTTAGTGAACTAGTGAGGTGTCCTACCTCTGCTAACGAAGGCTACGGCTCTTCAGATACTGTGCATCAAACAGCATGAGCAAAACCCCTTCCCATCATTTCAAACGCAGCTTCTGAGACACCAAAGGAACCTCACAAGGTCCTCCAGGTACCCACGCCGACGTCTTAGTCATAGCTCGGTGGTTAATAACCAGCTCCATCAGCCCTCCCCAAAGGCCGCACTACTCTGCATACCCACAGCATTACTGTTCCGAGACTGGTTTTAATTATGTAGCTGCAGTGAGAAAATGTCATCCTCCCAGAGGAAAAACTTGATCTTTCGAAATAATACAGACACTGTCACTCTTCACAAGCTTAGTAGTTCAAGAAAACTATCACTGGAGCGCAGAACTTTTTTATCTTTTTTATTTATCCACTAAGTAAAAATAGACTAAAATATCACTGAAACAAACTGAAATAAGAAGGATCAATAGGCAGAAAAATAATGCCATGATCCTCTGCCTGCCTTGATTAAAATTCTGACAGACATAATACAAATAAAAAATGATCCTCAGGAAAGGAATGTGAATTGAGGAAATAGAAAAAATACCAAATGAGATCCAATTATAGCACCAATCGCGAACAGGGAATTTTTCACAAGATCACTCAAAAGGCAAGTCTTCCTCTGGAAAAAGTAACCCCAAGAGCTTTTAACCAGCTATAAAGCAAACACAGCATCATTTACAGACAGGAACAACAACCCATGCAGGGTAAATTCCATGGGCCTTAGCTGTCACTACAGAAAGGCCAAAACTGACCCTACTATACTTGAAACTACAATTTTGCAAAAAATTGGTAACCAAAGCGAAGGCTGCACTTAAACCACCACCTGTATTGGGGAGGGAGGGAGTAATCTATCCTCAAAACCAATCTTTGATTGTCTGTGTTGAACGATGTTGAGTAACTGCGTATTTCACCGCCTCCGCAGGCATTCTTCCACATTGCTGCCTCACTTGCTCGTGAGAACACGCTTTCACTCCAAGGAAAAGTGCGTAAATATATTACAGGTTACCAAAGGTTGTGAGAATCAAAAGAAAGAAATTCTGTCAAATGTGCTTAGCCGCCCTCTTCCCCCTTTTGAAGAATAATAATACTTTGATGGTCCATTAATACATTCTTATACTAGACAGTAGAGATGGTAAAGAAAAAGCGTAAGGTACAACCTTATTCTAGAAAGCTGCAAGAAAATAGCCTACTTCATGAAAATAATAAGACAACAACTGTATGTTAAAATGTCAACAAACTGCAGAAAGCCTCCAGGCCCAGGAAAATGACTCCAATCCAAGTACACAACTAACGGTGGGGAATAGCACAAATTGTGGTAGCTGGTAAAAGCACAGCTAAACATACAAGCGAGAGAGAAAAGTGCACAAAACAAACCCTGTCACCTACAGAGTTAGATGCACTACACTGACTTATCAAAAAAGGCTTGAATGAGGAAATGTTTTGACCAACAGAACTGCATCTATTAACATCTATTAACTTCACCAAACAGTAAAAATGCACAAAGTCTGGATAACTTCTGTAAATAGTTTGAGCATGGGATCTGACAAAACATTAAAATCCTGATATACAAACTTTTTTATAAAGTCATCCAACTGAATAAATATAGATATCAAATACTTCCTGCTTTTTAATATTATTACTGGAGTGATTGCTCTTGTAGTTATGAAGTATGGGCAGTTTTATATGCAAATGAAGTTATTTTACATCTTCACAATGAAATACAATCAAGTTCTTAACAATGTAAGAGATAAAATGAAAATGCAGTAATGATTTTATCTGCAGTAGAGATGCTATTTACAGTACTTGTACCCTGTCATTCACCTGACTTTAACAAATTAAAGAAAATATGTTAGTAAACAAATGCTGAGACTCCAAAAGTTCATCCTCAATGACAAAAGAAGTATCTTGTTGAATGCAGCATGCATGTAATTCTAACACATATAGTTCTAATATAACGCCCCTGAAAGCATATGGCATGAAAGACACCAGGTTCAGAGTTGTGCAGATCCAATGTTCCGGCTCACAGTACAGTCATTGTGTATTTTTTATTTTGAGGTAGTACCTCATGTTACCATACTTTGGGAAAAGCAAATAACAGAAATTTTCATATCTCATAACATTAGTGGATTTACACAGCCTACAAAATCAAATCACGCTATGTCAAGTAAAAGCATGGTCTGTTCTCTGCACAGAATTTCTCATACTTTTTTTCACTTCTGAAAGTATTATTTTTTAAATCACTAGCATATTTTAAACTATATAGATTAAATAATGATTGACTATTAACTATTTCACTCTTGAAATTATTTCCATAAGCGCTAGTTTTATTACATCAAAAGGGACCTGAGTAAAATTGAGTGATTGTTAACAAAAACGTAGTCAGAAATTTTAAAAGACAGTTCAAATGGTTTTGGTGGTGCTTTTGCTATCCTTAGTCACCAAGGCAACGATCAATTTACAAATAGCATATGAAAAAATATTGTCCTATGCACAGAGATGTGAGAGCCCATCTGTATTTAAGTCATGGATTTTGATGAACATTTGTAATAAAAACATAGCTTCACCATAAAATGTCTCCAGGTAGCCAGTTTTGATGAAAGATTTATCATTTGCCCACTGGCCTAGAAAATGGAAAATATTTTATAATAACTACTGGGCTTAGAGAATGGTTAGAGGCAGGAGAATGAGTTTTTCCCTATCTGCTTTCAGGTAAAGGACTTGGGTTCCCCAAAGACAAAGTAACAGAAATGATAATGAAAATGTTTAGGAAGGATTCACACAAAGAATAAATGGGGAAGTTTTAAGAAGCCCAACGGAGAGCCTTGAATATAGAGGAAAATAAATTAGCATGATTTTGCAGTAAACAAGAAATACTTTGTTTAGCTGTAAATCTAGCCAAGATGAGAAAAGGCATGCTGAAAAGACTTCTAGAGAAAACAGACAAGGAAATGTACAGAAAGACGGGGACATACGGTTCAGACTCAGAAGGAAACCCCAGAAAGCAATAAAACACAGCTTCCTATCTGTCTATATCTGTGTATTCCCTGTCCTATTAAGTAAGCAGAGGCGAAGTATTAAATAAGATTTCTAACAGATCTCTGTGTGTGCCATTCGGCCCAGGGCCGGAGCAACGTCCCCAGCCTGCTCCATTTACCAGTGGGAAGGCAGCCACAAGAGAGCCGCGGAGCAGGCTCCGGGACCGAGCCCCGCTCAGAGCAGAGGGCCCCGGCCGCCGCGTGGGCTGGCTGCCCTCACCACACGCAGCAAGGCACCGACCACTTCTCGGCRTCTAGAAAGAGGGCTCCAGTACTGGAAGCCAGTGCCAGTTCGGCAAAAAGCTCGAATTGGGAAGCTCAACTGGTTGAACACGTACAAAGAGGTCATATATGATCTCCGATCTGTTCAACCAAAGGATGCGCCGGCAGGTGCTAACAAACGTGAAGGACAAAAGAATTAGGAACTTAGTGTGAGCTAACTGGACTATATATATTCGGTTAAGTGTTGTTCTTAACACATAAATGTTTCGTTCTGAAACAAGATACCAAACAGTTCCACTACATCACCTGAAAAATATTATGCAACCACATTAAATAAACAATTTCAGTAACGGAACCCTAATCCTATTAGACTGAACACAGTTCAATAAAATATTGTGTTAATGAAGCTCTAATTAAACAAGAGCCATGCAACTAGACAAAACATCCTCACAACCGAACCTTTTCGAGAACAGCGTGCTACGAGCTGGCTTACCTCTCTAGCAACAGGAGAGACGTCAAGGAGAAGATGATGGCAAAACCATTTCTATTTGTCAGGAAGTTTCCATCTCCCAACAATTTCCTCATCAGAAATTACACAGTAACCCAGTGCTGTGAGGGAGAAAATGCCGTTAACAACAATATGCCTACAGGCTATTTTCAGGCTCAGTGGAGTATCCAACAAGGTGAGGCCTATCAGATTAGGACTGAAACATAATGAATGCACATTAGCCATTTGTCCAATTTCATCATCATGAAGGTACAGTAGACTTAATTCCTTCATGCCTTCCCAAAACAGTGGACRTGGAAGATGCCATATCTGAAATAATGATGTAAATTCATCCTTCAGAAAAATGTAATTTCTTAACACCCAAGATTACAAAATATCATATACAGGCCAGCTCAATCCTGGAATAAATAGAAGTAAATTTACCGACTAGACAAGGGCTGAACCTGGCCTTCATGACTGCAGGATGATCATGCAAACTCAGAGGTCACCGTAGCAGCTATTTGAGCCAGGCACTCTTTGAGCCATTCAGTACAGCGACATCTTTTTACACATCTGAAAACCGGACTTACTGCAAATCATCCATTAGACTGGAATTTGGGGTTAGGTTGTTCTAAGTGACGTGCGGAAATAGACTCCACAATCTATAAGATTGTAAAGTAGGTATGTTTATTCAGCGCTGGGCAGCACGGGGTAGTCCCACCAAAGTCGTGCGCGCCCCACTGCGGCACTCACTACAAATATATACAGCAAAGCGTTGCATATACATTAGGTTGCACAACACTCCTATACATATGCATGACCTGTCCCCGCTTTGTATTAAAATGAGTTCCCCTCCCATCTGCGCTTGCGCATTGCCRCCTGGTGGGGGTCGTCGGGGGTCGTGGGGATGAAGGCTGGGGGTTCCTCTTCGTCACTGCTAGTAACCTCTTGTTCTTGCGCAGACTCAGTTGCTCCTTGACTCTTACCCAAACTGCAGGGTCGGTTTTAGCTGGTTTCTTAAGGCAAGTGCCTAGTTCTTATCAGGAACTGGCCTCGTAGATCGCTGAGAAGCACCGGACTCACACAATAGCTAGCAAAGCATTAAACTTACACAATAGCTAATAAAGCATTAAACATCATCTACTGATTCGATCCTTTGACTATCAAGCATTAAACTACTGGAATTCCCTTAACCTCTTGTCTCAGTCCCCCCTTTTCTAAAAAGTTAGTAAATTCTTTTACTATGCCTATTCCTAATTCAGTGTTTCCTTATCTAGCATCTTTTCAAAATACTTGTTAAGACTCAAGCCTGCGTCGTAATTGGTTCTTCTTCCCTTTGCTGTAGGAGTCCCCCATAGTCCCATTATGCCGATGATCAATGTCCATCCTTTCCCTGAATACGCAGTTTTAGAGGTCCAGCTCCCTGGCTCCGCTCCAGCAAGGAAGGCCGGCGGAAGCGCTGCGCTTCCCTTCTGAACAGAACGCCACTAGCAACACCTTCAGACCCAAGAACTTGGTGAACAGGTACTATTGGGGAAAAAAAGGGAAAGAAAAAAAAAAGGACGGAGCGCAGCAGCAAAGGCCTTCACGCAGCCCGTCCCGCCGCGGCCCTCTCCCCGGGTCCGGCATCACCTCACCGGGAAGCCGGAGCCCAGCAGAGCTGCAGCAGCGGCCCCCTCCCAACGGGCGGGCCCGGCCCCGCTGCCCCCGCGGCCCGCGGCGAGCCTCCCGCCGGCTCCGGACCGCGGCAGGCGGCCAGCCCTCC
>JASVER010000212.1:216657-269324 GCA_030449065.1 Oceanodroma leucorhoa
GGCCCAGCCGAGCCGCCTTCGGCGTGGGGCTGCGGGGCGCTCGCCCTGCAGCCGGCCCGCGGGCGTGCTGCGGGTCGGGGCTGCCCCGTCTGGCCTCGGGACGCCGCGGGCCCCGGCGGGGTCGGTGGCTCCCGGCCTGACGCGGCTGCGCTGTGCCGGCAGGGAAGGCCGCCCGCCCCGGCGAGTTCTGGGACGTCGTGGCGGTGACGGCCGCCGACGCGGAGCAGGCGCTCGCCTACCGACAGCAGCTGGCGGAGAAGCTGAGCAGAGAGGAGCTTCCGCGGGGCGTCCGGTACCACGTCTTCGTGGATCCGCCCGGACCGAAAATCGGTGGGCACCCGTCGGCGCCTCTCGCGGGGAGCAGCGGCTGGTCGGGACGAGCCCGCGTCCGCTCTGCGGGGAGCTGGCTTGGCTCCGGGGRGCAGGAGGGCTCCGTGCCGCGGGGCGGGCCTCCCCTGTCCCGCCGGCCGCGGGCGGCCCCCGCTTCAGTTGCTGCCCGGGGTCAAGCGGGGTTTGACGTGGCTCTAAACAGAAGGAAGGGTCGCGGCGCGGTGGGAGCCGGCGCCCCCGGCACGKCCGCTGGACGCGGAGCGGGTCGCAGCGTGCGCGGCCGGTGCTGGTGTGGTGCGGCGGGGTGCTGGCACAGCACCTCGCGGCGTTACCGTACGAGTTATACTCGCTTGATATACTATATATTCACTTAATACATTCATCCTCACATACAAAATGATTCAAACTTTCGGTCAGGTGGAAGCAGGCTTTGTGCTTATGTGCTGTGACAGCTGTCTCCTGCAATGAAAGGGCTCCAAAATGCTGCTAAAGCCTGAAGTATTAATTAAACCACAAATGTAGGTTCTAATGCTATTAMATAGTGTGTATTTTGATTCAGTTGTGCAACTGCTAGCCTCATGGGTTGGCTGCTTTTTCGGACTTAGCGTAGGTTGATTTTGGCTGTTACACTTCCCGTTGTACTATCTGGGGCTCCATGGTGGTGGTTTTGAATGAGTGCGTGTTGATGATGCTGTGTGGCTCTTCTGAGTGTATCGTGTGGAATACAGAATAACACTAACTCGTGGTTTTTAGAGATGCATACTTCTTACCTTAATCTGATTGTTTAAACAATTTGAATATGTTTTAATATATTACCCAATACGCAGCAAAAACCTAGAAGAAAGTAGTCTGACTGCCCATAATACCATCCTATAATTCTTMGTACCTGTTCACTTTGATGTAGAAAGTAACTAATCTCAATATTCTATCTGCAGTGTAGAATAATAGGCAGAGATTAATTTTCAGAAATCTAGCCSTTATAAGTTGTAGGAGCACATAAAAATATCCCAAACCTTTTCCTYGTATCCCAAACATTTCTCCTCATTTCCATATTGTAAATGTCAGAAGTACTTTTGAACACTTGCTTCAAGTCAGCAGTGAACTTTTGTGTGACTTGTTTCCTRTTGGAGCTAGTTTTATGGTTAAGTTGTGGCCTGTTGAAATGGTGAAATGCTTCAAATGCTGGGGCCGTTCAGAGAATGAGTGGGAGGAGACGGTATTTTCCTAARAGCTGTCTGTTCAAGATGCCCTCTGCTCTGAGTGCACAAGGCTTCCACAGTGACTGTCCATCATCTTTGCATGATTTTATCAACTGCTATACAGTAGAAAGACTGTTCAGTCAGAACTGGTTTAGGAAATTTCAGATAGATATCTGTGCATCCATTGACACTCTGTTTAAAAGATTGTCTCTGCAGTCATGAGGACTTTTTTAAAAATAAATTACACATTTTCTACAGCAGAAGACAGCATTTAAAACATGCTTCCTGATCACCCTGCCACAGCACCAGATCCCAGTATGCTTCAAATGTCGATGCAGGTATTACTGGTGCTCTTTCCAGCAGATACGAAAATATTTTTTCTTTAGGAAATGGTGGATCAACGCTTCATGTTCTTCGATGCTTGGAAGATCTGTACGGTGATAAATGGACTTCTTTTATTGTGCTGCTAATTCATTCTGGTAAATTCTATTTCRCACTCTAAAGTTGTATCCCTTTTTTTTTTTTCTAAAAATAGTATGATGGCAGAGTCAGAGTTCTGAAATACAGTTCCCGCAGAAAAGTAATTCCAAGTGTATCTGATCTGATCATTTTAACTTAGATTGATACTTAGGAGATATTGCTGTCACTTAAGCATTTCTTCTCGGCACTTCAGTTGTTCGATCAAACAGCGGAGAAAGAAGTGTAATTCAGAGTATCTGAATTAAGCTCCTGCCTTGAAATACCCATTTAAGGGGCATGTCCCTCTCTGTAGGGGACCTGGGGGCCCCCATCACTACAGGCAGACTGAGCACGTGCCGCCTTATCCAGTTAGTCAGGACACTTCCAAAAGGTGCATCGGTTTTGCAGAGGAGAAAGAAGYGAGGTAATAACAAGTCACCTGACCAAACCACTGCTTATTTGACTTATCTCTGACTTAAAATTCCCAGTGGGGGTGCAGGGGTTCTCCTTTTTTTCAAGCGAAAAGCAGGCGTCATTTGCTGCTTCACTTTAGTTATAGACGAGTGGTCCATATTCCAGCTCTGAAGCAAACTAAAGGTAATGAAATCAACCACAATTTTAGTATAAGCTATTTAAGGCATGCTAGATCTTGGACATAAGGTCAGGTCTGCTTTCAGAAATGTTTGAAGAAGAATGATTGATGATTTTTTTACATCTGTCATTTTTTGAGGAATACTTAGTGTATGACCAAGCTGGGGGACAGGTTTATACCTTTGTGTATATGTAAAATAGCTGTATAGKTTTAGTTTTTGCTTACTTATATACAGTGTCTCTGGATAATTAAAAATGTCTTTTTCTTCAAGGTGGTTGTAGCCAACGTTTACCAAATGCAAGTGCACTGGGAAAGATTTTCACAGCTTTGCCTTTTGGCGATCCCGTTTACCAGATGTTGGAACTGAAGCTCGCCATGTACATTGATTTTCCCAGTCACATGAAACCAGGAATTCTCATTACGTGTTCGGATGACATAGAACTTTACAGCACTGGAGTTACAGAAACGGTCACATTTGATAAACCTGGATTTACCGCGTTAGCTCACCCTTCAGATTTGACAGTTGGGACCACTCACGGAGTGTTTGTTTTAGATCCGTCCGGTTTTTCGGGAAGAGGAGGACTTGAATACATGTCTTGCCATCGTTTCCTGCACAAGCCTGATATTGAGACGATGCGCCGGTGCGGCGCGGTATGCGTAAGAGGGGATTGTTCTCGGCTAAGTTCCTCTGGAGACCACAGTGACTCAGAAATGGACTCGGAGTGTGTGTATACAGACAGTATATTTTACATGGATCATAGCATTGCGAAAAAATTACTGACGTTTTATAAGCAGATGGGCACTCTTTGCTGTGAAATAGATGCATATGGTGACTTCCTTCAGGCCCTGGGACCTGGAGCCACTCAAGATTACACAAAAAATACCAGTAATGTCACAAAAGAGGAGTCACGGTTAGTAGAAGTACGGCAGAAGCTACACTCCCTTCTGAAAGGAACTACGCTTAATGTTATAGTCTTAAACAACTCTAAGTTCTATCACATTGGAACTACTCAAGAGTATTTGTTTCATTTTACATCTGATAGCAAACTGAAATTTGAGCTCAACTTACTGTCTGTGGCTTTTAGYGTCTTTTCTTGCAAAGCTGAGACCTTGGATCAATCAGCAAGTATCATTCAGAGCATACTTGAGCCTGGATGTTTTATAGGACCTGGATCCGTTATTGAATACTCTAGAATTGGACCTGAAGTCTCAGTAGGGAAGAACAGCATTGTTAGTGGATCGTACATAAATTTKAAAGTAGACATACCTTCAAACTGTTTTCTGAGTTCATTAAGTGTAAAAATTAACGATCAAGTAAAGTATGTAAGTATGGTGTTTAGYGTAGAAGACGACTTGAAAAAGAGTGTGAAATTGTTGTCAGATATACATTCACTCCAGTTTTTTGGAGTCAGCTTACTAGAATGCCTGGACCTCTGGGGTGTAAAGGTCTCAGACCAGCTCTTCTCCAGTGAGAACACATGTTTGGGGTTGTGGACTGCTAGGATTTTTCCTGTTTGTTCTACTTTAAGTGAATCGGTTAGAATGTCGTTAAAAATGTTAAATTCTGTGCRGCACATGTCAGCTTTTAAATTGAATGGCTTTAAGCTCTTGTCTGTTGAAGAAATGCTCACCTACAAAGATGTAGAAGACATGTTGAAGTTTAGGAAGCAAATTTATGACGAAATCTGTCTASAAAGACGAAAAGAGAAGTCTGATTTGTAGAAAGAAAAAGTTTCCTGTTTTCGTTTGTGGATGATTGATTACTTCYCAGCTTGTAAAAATCATAAGAAAAAAGTACACAGATCTTTTCTCTGATTTCATTGARGTAGAAATAATGAAGTTGCATTAACAACGTTCTAGCATAACATTAATAATGCAGCAAATGCAGATAAACTATTCCTTTGATGAAAGAAATAATGAAATATTTCAGATCTCTGAAAATACTAATTGGTGACTTTTCTTGGGGTGCACATTATTATGTTTTGTAGTCTTTGTCAGTAAGAATATGATACAGAACAAATTAATTAGAAATTTGACTGAAAACTGCTTTAAAAGTTTTTYATAGAACGTTAGCTCCAGCAACGTGAAATGATACAGCAATAACATACTGCCTTTTTACAGTAGTGTTTCAAATTTATTAAAAGTACTTTTTAAATCAAGACGTCTTAAGCATTAATCATTTTCTTTCTCTTTCTTCAATTTTGTAATTTGTTTATACTTTCTTGTTTTTCATCAGAGGAAAAAGATTTGCATGAGAGATCAATCTTTCCATTGTGACTAATAATATTGARGTCAAAACCTGGCATCAAGACATACAGATTATTTTTTTATTTTACTGTTAGTCGTTTGGAAGCTGGTAGTTTGATTGGGCAGCTACCAACTTTTTGTTATCCACAGATTTACTGATACGTGCCACATGAAAACCTCCATTTCCCATTTCTCTGAAGTGAACTGTCAGAGTCATCGGAGTGATGGTTAATCCTCGTGCAGACCAGTGGAGTAAACAACAGAGAGGTTAACTGTTGTGAGTGGGACCACGAKGCACATCTTCAGAGAAATACACGATACCTAGTCTCTCTTCCCCGTCACCCGTTACTAACAAAGATGTCCTTTTGTTTCTAGTTTAGGTGCCAAAGATCCAGCTCCAAGATAAGTTGCTTTTTATGCTTTTTGTTCTGGCCTGATGAAAAAGGAAAGTGCCTTTTTTGTGTGTACAGCTCGAAATGGACTTGTCTCTGTTCCCTCTTCCTCGCCCCCCTTTTTTTAAAAATGTAGGAAGTGTCATGCTAGGTCATGCCAGTGCTCCGTCTAGCCCGGTATTAGGTCTTAGGCTGTGGCACCACAAAGATGCTGTGCAGGGAGAGCATGCAAGCCTACCCAATTCCGTCATCCTCTTTGTTTTCAACAGCTCATTACATAAACAATCAATATATACTTTAGTACTGTAAGGTGGAAAAAAGCTTGTTCACACTAAGTTTATATTCATATACCTTAAATCATTTATTTTTAATTTTGCTTCTATAATGACTGCATTTTTAATTTTTCCATTTCATGCTGTGCTGTGTATTTATCAATGTAATTTGACTGCAAACACAATGCATCTTTTTCTCTTGCATTTACCTGTGGGTTTTCATGTTTTATTTAACGTTTCATTATAGCAGTGTTTATCTCTCTACTGACTGAATTCCATAATGGCATCTTTCTTACGCCACCTACAAGMTAGTAGTGTAATATCTCGTGAATATTACCCAGGCTGGTTTAACCTTCACCAAGTTTCTTCCTCATTGATAAAGAAGCCTTTCAAGAGACATAGTATTTTTCCTGAGGGTCTCTTCTGAGCAAGAAGAAATACAAAGGAGCTAGACATGGAGGTTGGGAATTGCTGAGGTTGACTTCAAGGGAAYAAGGAGAATTTCTGAGCAAATAGAGGTTTTAAAAGTCATTATAAAATACTAGTTTRACAATGGAAACAGCAGTAGATTTGAGAACATTAAGGTCCAAGACAAATGCACGAAGTCGCAAAGTAAAAATAGTCCTAKAACATGGAGCAAGAAATTATGGTTTGTATATCATCCTATTTGCATAATCTATTCATCTATTGTTAGAGTATACAAAATGTTTTGGGAAAAACAATTGTTTGACATAAACTTTGCATCTTCAATTGGAGATCAAACTTTGTTCTGAAAAGACCTCCCYGATGATTGCTTTACTGCTAGAAAAGCTTTGTGGATGTTGAGTAACAGTAAAATGAAGTTGCGTTCTTTTAACATGGTTATTCACTTTAACTGTTACAAGTGCATTTATTCTAAATTCCCCAAGTACCATGTATTGATTTCATTACTGAAAGCAATCTGGATATAAATAGAAAATGGATTTGCTTCTGACATGTAAGTAATGGGGGAAAAAAAGAATGAGGAAAAGCATACTCWACGGCTTTTGAAAAGTGTTGGGGTAGACTTGATCGGATAGCAGCTGCTATGGTCTTGGAAGCAGTGTTCTTCCAARAAAAAAAAAAAGGACAGGAGTGGAGTCCTGGTCGCAGTCTTAGACTGCCGTGCCTGGCACCTGGGTCCACCAAGGGCACAAGGAGAGGTAAGAGGTACTTCTTGGAGTATTTCTCTCTCAGCTTTTCCTTCCGGCATGCTGCTGTCCTGCCCTGGACCGCTCAGATGTGCTGGCCCAGCTGCAGCCAGGATGGGTAAGGAGTAACTACTCACACCCCTGCAGGAAGAGTTATCCTCGRGGATGAGCTATCCATACTGTCATTCCCTCACCTAGCCTCCAGGTTGCTGCGGAATGGTAAGTGTTCCACAGGAATTCTGCCATTCGGACACACTGTGCTGGAGAGCGACGCTGTGGATTTGACGGGGCGGTAACGTCCCCTGGCAACCCCTGAACCCCGGCGGCGGGCGGTGGGGCCGTAAAGCCAGGCTGACGCTGGTGGTGAGCGGTGCGAGCCTGGCGGGTGCTCGTYGGGGTCCGCAGAGAAGCCTGGCACTCGCCAACAGCGGACGCCCCGAAAAACCCCAGGTGGCACAATTCACGGGTAACTGCTGGAAAGGTCAGTTGMGTCTTTCTCACCGAGGGCAGTAACGCTTCCACTGTGCTTAGTCCTGCTGTCAAGGATCTCGCGGAGGGAAAACTTCTGTAAAGATTTGCTGAACGTATTCTTTGGCCGYGGCCCCGGCGCGCGTGGCTGTACTGCAGGCAGCGCGGGAAAGAGCTGGGTGTCGGCRTCCCTCCAGACGTGGCATTTCTCCTCTTCGGGATCTTCCCTTCCGCTGGGCAGGCTGGAGAGCGCAGCCCCGTGAAGCTCCTGCTTAAACAAACGGTGGCTGCCTTCGAACACCAAATGTGCGGTCAGACGCTGCCTCGTTTATAGCTCTTAAAATATGTGGCTGAGTTGAATAGTTTGTAGCTAAACACTTCAGTGAGGACCTAGAAATATTTTCTTAACCTTTGAATAAAGGCTTAAGATACCTTTTTTTGCAAACCTCTGAAGCATGTAACGTCCAGTCTCGTTTAACAGTTCTTAGCAGCATGTCGATGAACTGTCCGGTTAGGAAATAAAACATTTAGAYCTTGAGGCAAGGAACTTAATGGGAAAAAAAACCCTCTTGTAGTGGAATAAGCGTAATTTGATTTACTAGGTAAGAAACATTAGACTGCTTTAAGWCTTTATGCCACTCCACGCTTTCCTTTTACACTAAATATTTTTGTCTCAAATTTTAGAAAGCAGATTTTGGTCAATACTAGCCATGGGTAGTGTCAGCAGGCTTAATGAATTTATTCCACGGATGTTGAAATATCTGGATTTGTAATATTTTTCATTTTTAAAGTACAATCAAGTTTAATGTACTGTTTTTATTAAAAACATTTAAAAATATATTTTATTTAATACAGAGCTCTATAATTATTTTGCCATGTGTTTATATCATATAGGGATATRTGTGTGCATATTCACACACACATTCTGTAAATTCATTCTTGGACTCCACRCTTAGGAATAAACACTTCTATATATCAGCTTCCACTAACTTCTGTTGAGCCACAGGAAGCACGTTTGCCCATTAAATTTCTAATGCATGCATAATCCTTTGTGGTCTTTCTTACGATCAATAAAATGATCATTGTGAAGTACGAGATTAGAAAGTTTATGGAAATATTCAGAGAAAATGGTCCGTGCCATAGAGAATGYTAGTGCGTGAAGATTGGTGATGGTATTGGCAATCCAGGCATCCATCTGTCAAGGGCTGGTAGAAGGTAAAAGTTAAAACATACATCCATTGCTTTGATGTGTATTTTGTTTGATGAATTTTGTTGAAAGGTTTTGGTAGACATGAGGCAYATTTTTCTGCAGGCTTTTTCGTGAGTTTTAAATGCTGAAACGTGGCTTTACCCTGTCAAGCTACAGAAAGTAGCTAGTTTTCTTGATTTTTCCTGTGTCAGCTTCAGAATAAAATCTGAAAACCTGGGACGAATACCCTATCTGATTGAAGTCACTAGGAGTTTTGCTTTGGATTTAAGCAGGAGCCAGGATTTTGCCCCTGGCAAGCGTGTTGACGGAGTAAAGGTTTCTCGAGTCCACCAGGGATAAGAATCTCTGAAGTGAAGAAGAGCAAGAGCCGCAGAGCGCTCGCTGAGCATCCCGGCGGCGAGCACTATAGCCCTGCCTGCTCCTGCCAAACCCCGGCCGATCCGCGGCACCTCCTGGGCGGCTTGTGGGGTTCTGCCGGGCGCGGGGCGAGCGGGGGTCGGCGGGCAGAGCAAGCACCGGCGCTGCAGGGCACACCGGCCCTTGCAAGAGCAGGCTGTAGCGGATGTAGTGTCATTTTTGAGTTAACACGGTATTTCTGTCGAAAGAAGGAGAGAGAGAGAGGAGATGACAGCTAAGCGAGTATTTGTAYGTACCCTTGATTACACGTTTGAAAAATAATGTCTTTATTTAGGCACGAACTCTTTGGTGTATGTATTGCAGCTATTTATGAAGTGTGCATTTTTTAGCTAGTCCCTACAACAAGGGCTATCTTGTAGTGTGATCAAATCTTATTAAAACCAAAAGGACTCAGACTGGACACTTSCTGACTGTAATAATCTAAGTTTGATGTAGACAATATGTGTATGTATTTTATTCTTACTGCATTTTACAAACTTTAGCTAATCTTTCTTTTTCACAGTCTGCTGTTAAGGTAGATGACAACAATTTTCTTATGCAACCAGCTGGGATAAACTTGTCCCAAGGAAAYTGAGACACCTGTGCAAGGCCACACAGTAAAATTTAACAGCAAGATAATAGTAATTACGGGGCTGCTGGTTTCTATTATTAGATTCTGAAAACAAGACCATCATGGCATCCTGGCCCATGATTTTCCTCCAGTCTGAGTAATAAAGGATGCAACGCTGAAAATGACCGTCAGGTAGGACCTTCTAAGAACAGGAGGCATCTACTGAAATACRGAGTTTGATTTTGATGAAGGCTTATTGAGTTTCCTAGGTGGATGCAGTTTTTGTACAGGCCTCTGGGTCATTGCCTGGCTCCATCTATCCTGAAATGCAACTCAGGCTGGTACAGTCTCAAATAAACCCAAGGTGAGTGTTTAATGATTTTATTCATGTCAGCTTGCTTTATTTAATTAGTTTTGCTGTGTAGTGCCATAATAGGGCTCATAATGAACATCATCTTTGTGATTTCCCTGAATGCTTCGAAAGCATGCTATAATGAACAGAGATTTAGCCATTCTGTATATATTACATTACGAAATTTGAGAGAGGAGCATTATTTCAGTAACCTTTTAGGCAGGAAATTGAAATCTGAGAAATTGGGCACTTAGAACAGAACACAAGGGAAGGCAGCTGAAATAAAAATGAGCAGCTGAAAGGTATCTATGCCAGAAGGATTTTGGGAACTGAAGAAAGAAAGTAAGCTCCAACAATCATTTGGATCTGCGTAGAAATGTTCTTGACTTGGACAGGGAGTTTTTCTGTACTAGAGCTCAGTGGTTCCAGCCTCTTCTCATTCCTAAATCTCTGATGCAACAGCTTCATTTTCTCCTCTCTGCACATGTGGAAGATTAATCCCTGTGCAAATGCCACCRTAGTACTGTGAGAACAAAAATAGCAGTACTGTTCTTCTGTACACTTCTTTTAATCTACTGCCACAGAGAAGCCATTGTAAATACCTGTTTCATTATACGGGCTACAGAGTTCCTTGTACTTTATTTTTATAAAAGTGCATTTTCTTTTAAGGTCCTTTTCATTTTCTGTGACACATCTGAATGTCACCAGAATGACATTGAAATGTATAGGAGCAGCTTACAGCCTCTCAAAGTAAATGATAGATATGGATATGTTCTAATTAATYTGAAATAAACATCATTTCAAAAGACTTAATCCTGTAAAGGCTCCTGGTGAAGGACGTTTAAAACCAGAAATGGGAAAATAATTTTTCACATGTTTGTCTTGTAAGGTTGGACATGACAGCTGCACATTCCAAAAACAAAACCGCAATAAAACTTCTAAAAAATTAATCAAAGAAATTTGTACAGCTCAGTATTCTGTAAACATTGCATCCGAAGACTTTACTCACTGAAAAACATTGCTCTTGACATTTTAGTGCTACTTGTATAGATGTTAATTAGAACTGGCCTAACATAGTAGTCAGTGCAGTTATGCCTTTCTTCTCTGTTTGCAAACGGTCTGCAAACAGGCTCTGCAAATATTACTAGTTTTTGTCTTTCTTTTCCCCCTAGTTTCAATTATTCTGTGACTGCTTCACATAGCCTATGATGTGAATGCTTCAATAATTCACCTGAAAGTTGCTCTCATGGTGAACAAAGCTGTTGCGCTGACTTCGCTGACTGGCCGGGTTATCCTCCTGTGCTGCAGTTTCCAGTGGCCTTCCCTGAGTGTCCGTATGAATGAATCCTCACCCACACAAATGTTTGCAAAGCGTGAAGAAAAATACGGTATAGAAGCTGATGACTTCTTTTTGATGTATTTCCATAAAAAAGGACTGAGTTCAGCAACACCGGCAGCAGAGGCTGCGCAAACGCCGCGGGAGTGCGAATACTTGCGCAAGCGCTGCGCGGCCGCGGGAGCCGCCGAGACGCCCTGTGTCGGGGCATCACCCCCCGGCCGGCCCGGCTGCGAGCCCTTCTTTCAGAGAGCTCCTCAAAGCACGGGATGTGAAGAGAAAGGCCAATGTAGCTTGTTTGACAATCAGAGGTAAAAATCCTAATATGATTAACRCCGCGCTGCATGGGTGGATCAGATAATGTTCAGACGGCTCCAGTGCTACAAAAAGACAAACGGATCCGCGGCTGCGTTCCTGGCGTGGTCCAGGCTGCCGAGGGGGATGCGTGCTGAAGTGGACGGACCCTGGCAGGCCTTTTTACCCCAGCACTCTCTAGCAGGTGGGAGAGGTGGCCAAAACTGGTCTTTGGCTGCCCAGCCACGGCTGCATTTTAGAYGTTTGAAGAAAAACACATGGCACTAAGCTAATGAAAGCAGCGGGAGAGGAGATACCCGTCTTGGCGCTGCCTTTCCAGCCCTTCCCGTCGCTTGGCTACTAACTAGCTGTGGAGGATCAGGTACGAGGCTGGTGCTTTTTGGCAAGTATTTGGTTGAATATCACAGGGCGTGTTATCAAAGCAGTTCAAAGTCTTCTRAAATACATCCTTGGTTTTATGTGTAAATCAGTGCAAAAAATGGATGAGCTCGTGCTGTGTCAGGAATTATCATAGGAGTGCAAGTTTGTTTACAATGGGATGCAGCATGYTGAAGATTTTGTATGAGTGTATTATATTTACATTCCTTCTTGCCTGAAACCCTTAACTGAGAAAACTAAAAACTTAGAACAGCTGCCAAGGTCAATCAACACACTTTAAATATATAAATATAAATGTATAAATATACGCGTGTGTATATTTATATACATATAAGTGTAAGTATACCAAATAAATAAATAAATAAAAACAATAAGAGGAGGAAAAGAGACACATACAGAAACTAACATGAATCCCATACTCAGCTGGGACAATATGTGTAAAGTAGTTCCGTTTGGTAGAAAACACAGGGAAATGGATATAAAAAGGGTAGACAATAGATGAGCTGGTTTGTGCTAACCAGATTACTGAGGAGGTTCAGCTTGTGAAAAGCAGTGTTATTTTGCTATTAATCAATCTTTCACAGTCCTTAAGCACAGACTCTGACCGGAATGCATCTGTGCACACAGTCTGGATAAATTTTGTCCTGGTTTGTTTRCATGTGTGTGCACACAGAGCCCAGTTGCTCAGTTCACCCCTCCAGCTAGCCAGATCATGGGGCTTTACTCCAGTACCGTGACGCTGGGTCCGAGCTAAAATACGAACAAACAGGACAAACGAGATTGAGCACAGGATTTAGTTACGTATCTATGTAGATTCTAGTCCTCAGCTGTACATGGTCTTGTACGTGCTCTGCCTGGAATATGAACAAAGCAGCCTGATTGTGTCCTCATTCAATTCTGGAGAAATTCCACCGCGAGCAGGAGCAGCAGCAAAACGACCTCAGGCGTCTCCTCCCTTCCTTGCAAGCCCGTAAGCGGTGGCCAGCCCGGCTTCCTCCAGGTCACGTCCCCCGTTAGCCGTCCGACCGCCGGCTCGGCCGGCCGAGCTGCTGCTGCCCGCGGGTGCGAGGAGGCGAATCTCCGCGGCGGTTCCCTGTGTCCCACGGAAGAATACAAAAAGGAAACGTCCTGAACTCCTGGCAGCCAGCTCGTTTCCCAGCCTGACTCAGGGAGACTTCCTTGGCACAGCAACACGTACAAATGCTACCAAACCGCAAAAAGGCAGTGCTCTCTGATACCACACAGTTTGCACTTCCCAACTAAAATACCCAGATGCTCCAAAGCCATCCCCTATGTCAGGATACATTCTAATGTTTTGAGATCACCTCTGGCCTCTCCAAACTGGGGACCCCCGGCACTCCTTGGGGATCCTGAAAGTATGCTTGGGATTCAGCTGCTTAAATTCCTTTTTCTCTACAAAATTGGTAGCAAGCTGCCAAATTACCCACTTCCCACCAGTTTTAGGTATTCAACAGATGAAAGCAGATGTTTCTTTCATATTCAACAGACRAAAGCAAGCTTTTTTTTTAAGTGGCTGATTTTTATGCAAGCTTATTAGGTACCTATATTTTTTTTTACAGTTGACAGCACTGACTGTTTTGCTCCGTATCATTGTTGCATGACATTCCATTTGGCACAGGGTTTATTTTTAGCCAGAGACTATATCAAAAGCATTTTTCAGTAGGACTGTCACTGCTCTTGAACAAGGAATCATATTACTGCAAGAACTTTTCTGAAACAAAGAAGATATATTGGACAAATGGGAAATTACAAATCTAGACCAACCCAAACTTGCACTGGTAATTAATGTTGCTTTTTTAAATGCAATATACCATACATCCATCTACAAGAAGCAAATGATATTTCAGGAAATAACTCATTGCTAATTTACTCTTGAGTTCAAGGATAAGGTATTGTATTGTTCTTGGTTTGTAAGAAAAATGGCTTAACCCAAATCACATATGTAGTTTGTAAAAGAAGGCAAAAAGCTAGTAAACTAAATTTCTTTGTGCAATCGTATAAGATCATATTAACCTAGATTATTATGTTGATTTGACTCRTACTTCATTAGAAAAACCTTTAGACTTCCAACCTTTTTATGCTGTGTGTCTATGCTAAGATTTAGGAAATAAGAGCTAACAAATGCAACCTAAGGTTTAAGTTTTCTCTTGTTCAAGTTAAAAATWTTTCTGATAAGGATTCATATGTATTAGTTGTCTATGAAATCAGTATATATGTGTCTATATTGGTTGCAGCAAGAATGGTTTAACAGCTGTAACATTTTAAACTTTCATACTTTAATAGGAAAATATATGAAACAGTATACAATTGGATGTTTAAAAATCAAGTGCTTTGGTTACTGGGACRCTATGATTTGAGTTCCTGTTTTTTAAACGTTTTGAAGTGTTTTATGAATCAGGGGTTTTTTTGTTGTTAGATGAATGGAAGAAGAAGGTTAGTGAATCGTATGCTATAATCATAGAACGATTAGAAGATGACCTACAAATCAAAGAAAAGGAGCTGGCAGAACTGAAGAACGTTTTTAGGTAAAATGTTCTGGAAACCTGTTTATGAATTTCTTTCAAATGAGTATTTGCTATTAAACAGTATTTTCAGTTTCAGGCATTTTCTTATGGAAGGAGATTCTCACATATGGAATGCATGTCCTTTAATGTCTGTTTTTGGGAATATGTCATTGCAGTTCTGAGCCAGAGTCACACAGCATAGTACCAAAATAGTGGCTGTTAATTACTAATGCCAGTATTTTATAACAAACACCTATATACTTTTGTAAATGAATTAACTTTAATAGGATGTCTAATTTTGTTGTGTACTTTCCAGTTTTGCTCATGTGTTTCTTCAGATAGGAATATTGCTGAAGTAACAAATCTTAAACACAAAAGCAGATTATCTTCTGAAAGTGGATTTCAAATTCATGATTGTAATCACTTTCTCAGGACAGCACATGCTAACAACCAAGTTCATCCAACCGAGTGACATACTTGTATGTTCATTATCTGGAAAGCTCAAATAGAGAAAACACCCAGCTCATTGACTATGAATAAGTTAAGAAAATGATCAGGTAAATAATTTCAGACATCAAAACCACTTGAAAAAATAGGGGATTCTAGTCAGAAATAAATCACAAGCTCAAAAAAGCCAAACTGGTCATATAAATYATTCATCATGCTCACTTTCAGCTAGCATAATTATCACTGTTCGAGCCTGTTGAGTGAAAGATGACATTGGGCTTTCACTGCAATATGCTGACCACTTTGGCCATGATCCAGTATGGTACTTCGGTACTTGCCTCATTTTAAGCCTGTTTAGTAGTAAAACTAATTATCTTAACAAATTGGAGCCAGAGTACTCTTTATTTGAGTTGAGCAAGACGACTGAGTATATGGTGAAAGTGCTTAAATCCTGCATTAGGCATCAGAAAAAAAGAAACAATTAACTTTAAGGTTAGCAGACCTTTGGCACTTCAGCTTACTATCTATCTTACTGCCCCGTGTTAGTCTCGTTGAGATGTCAGCCAAACTCTCCTCAGATAAAGAGCACTGCTCTTTTCCACGGAAGGAGTGGGAATTAATGGTACGGGTTACATTGCATTGGAAAGGCTTTTCTTTTCAGTCAGGCTTGAGGAATCAGCCAGTGATTTCAGTTCCAAAAGTGCCTTCACCCATGAGTAGTGAAATCAGTCAGATTTTGTGAGTATCTAAAATCCAAATCTGGCCTGTGTAAAAAATCAGTCTTGACTATATGAAAAGCTTTCCTACAGTAGCAGTGGCTATTTTCAGAAGAATTCTCATCTCTGAAGTAGCAGAGGAATCAATAGGGTTTTTTTCCCATTATTAAAACAAAACCATTTATTAAAAAACGTTAGGACTGAGAAACTGGATGGTTGATGGGAGCTAAGGCAAGGAAGGTAACTTGCCTGATGGAAATGAAATCACTAGCTGTTAAAGCCCCTGCTCTGAAAGATTTGGAACATAAATAGGACAAAAGTGACAAAGCCTCGCAGAGGGAAGAACGGTCAGCGTGTCCATTTTACACTGAGGGAACCCATGCCCGGGTCAAGGAGCAAATTGTCCAGTGCCATAGAAAAAGAACAACAGTTGCAATAGTGAAAACTAAATTTATAAGTAGCACAACACCTGTCACTTGTTGGATACAAGTTGTCCCTATTCTATTTCTATATCTCAGAGCTATTAGTGCAATGGTTTCCTAAAAAGACCACGCTAAAAATAAAAAGCCATAATTTAATTTCCCTAAAGCATGCAATTATGTCTTCAGAAAGGAATTAGGAGGGCACCTAGATAAAACTGGGCCCTGAGTGTAGTCATTTGAGCTAGTTTTCATTTTCGGTAGAGGCCTTTTAATCACAGCTTTTAATATATAAAACTTTCCTTGCAATATTTTCCAAAAAAACATTAAAATTTTGCCAGTTAATAAGAACTCAAATCATATTAAAATTGAATATCATTAAGAAAACAAACTGAAACTTTTTATTATTAGTTTTTGACCTGGGAGAAGAGGAAAATTTAAGTATACAGCTAAAATGGTAAAACCTGGATTCTTAACCACACATTAAGTGCTAGAAATATGAATTTTTAATGTAATTCTAAAGACGAAAATTGAAGCAGGAGACCTGACTTTACAAGACGATAATATCCTGTGATTTTGAGACTTGCAGAATTCATCCTTCAAACAAAGCAATCCATTCCCCCATGCAGTCACCGCAGCGCATCGATGTGTACAGTGTGTACGTCCATGAATACCCAACATCTTACAGCAAAGACAAGTTAACTAGAAGGACTTGTTTCCCAGAACCTGGAATTTATTTTTCCCTCAATTGCCCCTGAAGGAAAACCTGAAGAATAGATGAGCCGTGTATCACTATCATTAATCACAGTATGTCAGAGAAGAATTGCACGAAGACAAAACATATTTGAAGAATGAGATTTTATTTTTACTGAGCAAAACATTTTCCACATTAGTAAAGTGGAAGTGGTAGATGAAGAGCTGTCACCAGACAAAGGTAAACGTGACTATAACGTGTGAAAAAGAAGTTCCATACAGAAGCAGTTTACATTTAGGACATAAAAAAATTAGCTTCCTTAACACAATACCCATCTTCTAAGGGACGCATATRAAAATGTAGACTGATGTAAGAGTTAATCTCACTGAGGCACACAGTTTTGGCAAAATAAGTCCCATTTTTGCATTTATAAATAAATGCTATGCTCTATTTTTATCAGGCCCATATCCTTTTCAAATCATGCGCTGTTCCTGAACATTATAAAACACTGAGTATTGACAGCAGGCAGACAGGAGTTTCCATCGGAGTGCTCTTTCTGATAGGAAAAGTATTTTCCAAAAAGCTAGTTTTCATGAGAAAAAAATTGTCAAAATTTCTCAGAAGGGAAATATTTGTTTTTTCCTTGTTTAATATGCAATTACAATTCATTTATTTTGAGTTAGAATAGCTGAATTATCMCCTACCAGCCCCACACTTTGTACGCCTGTAGCTCACACCGCCATCTCCTGCCCTGGAGGGACGTCCCCGCGCCGCGCCGCGGTGCCGCGGTGCGGGGTCCTCCTTCCGCCCCGGCCCCGGGTGCTGGCCGCGGTCGCTTCTGGTGGCGGTGGTCGCTACAGCTCCTGGG
Organism: Oceanodroma leucorhoa; assembly: GCA_030449065.1. NCBI lineage: Eukaryota > Metazoa > Chordata > Aves > Procellariiformes > Oceanodroma > Oceanodroma leucorhoa. The sequence continues at coordinate 234,013 of JASVER010000212.1, forward strand.
GCTTGCACGGCGTCGCTTCCCAGTCTGATGGCTCTCAAACCACTCCACTAAACTGGAAAAGTAACTTTCAAATTCTGGAAGTTAAAAYGGTTTCTTTCAAAACAAAACCCAGAAAAATGCGGTGGTTTAACATTTCCAAATTAATTTTGTCACAATTCATGAAAAATAATATGAAAACACAGTTTTTATTCCTGGTTTRGACCGATAACACACATTGAACAAGCAGAATTTCTTTTAGGAGAGACTTAACTAAGACAACAGAAGTAGAGACAAGTCTCTGGCTTTGTCTGCATTTTAAATTCTATTTAAAGAATAAATTATTGGAATATTTACTGAAAGAAGAGGCCTAAGTGTCACATTGCTTAACAGGGATCATCTTACTAAGGGGAACTTTGCATAGGTTTGTATTTTTAAAAGAGAGAGAAATATTAAAAACCCTATTTTTAATTATAACCGTGTTAAATATCTTTCACAGCGCTACTCACTCAGGATGAATTTATAGATATACAAATCTAAGTGTTCTGTTAAACCATGATCATTGTTATACTGCTACTRAATGGAAAAAACCCTAAACTGCTATTGACAGACCAAAATCAGCATTCTCCACAAAAATATTCATTGCGATGTGTATTTAATTTTCAACAAATGTAATTACTTAGAATATTTGACAGAGCAGTAACAAGTTAATCTGTGCTAAAGGAAACCCACGGGACTCGATGGCAAAAGCTAAAATGTTTGAGTGTGGTAATCATTTAACAATCTGTAAGTAAAAATAGAGTGATCGTTTTCCTTCACTTTGCAGAAGCTCTCTTCACTGTTTAAAAAATAAATGGGACACTTCAGGCATTCAGGAGTTTTTCAAGTAAAGCTATAATGCATATTTAGATAGGACTTATAACCAGAGGTGGGTATAGCTCTAGCTATGGAGMGGTTATTGCTCTCTCATAATATGATGGGCATTAACTATGTGAAATAAAGATGKCCAGTCGCATTGTCCACAACCTTATACAACAATACAGTTCATGTTTCTTTGGAAAACTAGAAGCATACTTAGGTTACTACCCATTCCCTTTACTGCCAGCGTTTCTAGCTTTATTTTATGAAGTCCTTTATTTTTGAGGTTTGACAGGTGTTGTATGACAGGAAAAGGAGAATGGAAATTAATGAATTATAAAATTGCATAGGTTGTAACTTTTTTTTTTTTTTTGCTAAAAAAGAACAGAGCATCAAATGCAAATGCAGAATGTCTTTTTTTAATGAGTCAGACTTGGTATGGATCCTATTTAAGMGTTATTATGTTAGAAATGTATTAATAATAATCACTTCATTTTAATTATCCATTTCATCCTTGTGTGACCTAGAAAGTGCCGTGAAATCATTAAGCTATCTAAAGATGTAACACTGTACCAAAAACGTGGAAGAAAATTAAACATCAAATTGAGCTTCATTTTGTCAGTGTCACAATATGTAAGTGACGTTTAGTTGTCTGAGAATTTTAAGTGCAAACATGCCTTTCCTTAGTAGGATGTGAGTACAAACTGTAATATTTTAATTGTTTATATCAAAACCAGAAATACAAGTTAATGGGAAGTCAAAATGAGGATCTATAAATTATTTTAAAGTTCTGTTCCCATATATCACRTTCCAGTGCAATAAACCAAAGCAGAAAAACAGTGCTATAAAATTATACCAGTCTGCTGAACATTACGGGGTCCGGGTTCCCTCTGATGCCTTCAAGTAACTGCCAGGAATGGGGGTTTTGAGCAGGGCGAGCGTCCCGGCACGGCTGCGCCCCCCCCTCGCTCCAGCCCCTCCTGTCCTGTCCTCTCAGACCTCGGACGCTCACAGATCTTGGGACTAAGGTGCCACTGGAACTGCAAATCCTCAGCCAGAAATACAACTTTTAGAAAGACTATTTCGTTCCTCAAAATGCTTTAGAAACATTTTTCCTTCAATCATTGCCTAATTTTTGTCTGAGCTTTGGCTACCTTCCTTCCATGTATGTGCTTCTGTCGTGTTTTCGTATAAATGTTTCCTGGTATTGATGGTGTAGTGTTTCTATGATCTCATTTGGGGAACACAAACCTACTTTCTGAAAGGCTTTTTCTGGTTGTTCTTCTGACTTGGCTTGTTTGCCTCTAGTTCTGTGCATGTCCTGCTCATCATTTTAGAACAAATACATAGATTTTTAAWATGTTTCTTACTAATTATTGCATCAATAAACTGGTTTTGAACGGATTATTTATATTTCTAAAGAGTCTTTCATCTTTTTTTCTCTAATTTAGCTGAATTCGGAATGTATATACTGTGACTGAATAGCAGGATTGTTCAGAAAACAATAAATCTGGACTACTCACTTGATAACAGTAAAGTATTTCTAGATTTGCACAGTGTAAACTGGTACAAATTTAGCCCTGTGTCTCAAAAAAATTATATTGAGATTTCTCTTTTAAATTTTTTCTAAATGAAAGAAACTGTGCTAAAGGATGAAAACAGTAATCATCTGTAAAATCTCTTTTTTCAGCTCTGATGAAGCTTTCTGCAAAGTCAATTTAAATTACCGCACAGAAAATGGGCTCTCTCTTCTTCATTTGTGTTGCATATGTGGGGGTATGTATTTGAAATATGATGTTCTTTAAACATTTTATTTACATGGCTACTGATTTGTTCTGTCTAATAACTGTCAGGAAGATTATATTTTCAGTTGATTTCTTTCTGTGTTGTCCTTGTTGACAGCTGGATAAGCATCTATAAGCATTACTCCAAACTCTATTGCCAAGGGGTTGAATAAAGTTACACTGAACCCCATCACAGCTGATTCTTCAGTCCAAGAAAAGTTTTGGTTGATAATGTAGCATGTTTTACTACAGGTGTTCATCTAATTCAAAATTACTTACTATATGCAGTAGTTAATCAATCCATACTCATCTAGTATTCTGTACATGGTATAGACTTCATGCTAGGGAGCTAGTTTTAGCAATACTTTGCCATACGTACAACATCTATTTTTCTAGTATAATGAAAATACCTGKTTTTTTATTTCATGGTGATTAAAAGAAGAATAACTCAAATGCTTCAGTGAAAAATACCAGCTGATAGGATTTTTCCAGACAGTAAATCAGAGTACGCAAGAAAAGAGTGCAAGATGTCTTCTGGGATGTTCATAAAAACACATTAATGGTGGAATTTTCCACTCTGATCCACATTGCTGCTCTGTTATCCACACTGAGAGTCATTAGTTCATGCACACACTTTGCACGTGTTATACAATTTTCAGCAGAAATTGGCTGAGAGAGGCAAAGGGAATTTTACCCTAAGGTTTCCGCTCTGCAAAGTACTTACTAATAACATGCATAAACGATTTGCTCAATCTTAGTTAGATGCTACCACGAAGGAGGACCTGATCCTGCACTGCTGAAAACCGAGTGGATCTTTACTCTTAATTTAAGAGAGTGCAAGATCATATCCAAAGATGACATGGGTACTGGTAACATCAGAGCCATTGGTGGGATTGCTGAGAGGAAGTTTAAGAAAACATACCATGTGAATTAATTAGGTATGGTATGTGAACCCTYGAAGGAGGGAGAGAAGCTGTTAGTTCTGACATAGTCCTTGATTACTCTCATGAGTATTCAGAAGGCAGATACATTTTTTGAGATCACCACTGTGCATCAGAAAGGTAAGAGTGAAGCTACTTACCCATGCTGACATTCACTAGCATCCCTCAAAACGACTGTCGCTGTAATAATGTTGAGTAGAGAGGGAGAGCAGTGCTTCCATTCTGAAAGGGCAAAGGAGTTAAGTGTCTGAGAAACCAGAGATTCTGGARGCATCTGCTAGTTTATGGAGTTCTTTGCAGCATGGTCTGGATGTTAAAAGAGGAGTTTGCTTCTTCAGAAGTTCAGCTATCCTTAACAAATCCTTATTAAAGTGTGAACAAACAGTGAGCCAGTACCTGGCCAGACCTGCAACTGTCCCAGTGGATAAAGAGATGGTGCCTGATTCCATTTTGASGTTTCCCGAGGTATATTTTATCACTCAGGTCAGCAGATGAGCCACCTGTTTCTTTTTGCTTTCAAACTCACACAGGAGTTTCTTACTTCATCTGCACATTCTTTTCTGTAATAACTTTTTTTTCCAATTTTCTTTCTAAAGGTAACAAATCACATATTAGAACTCTTATGCTAAAAGGACTGCGCCCATCCAGATTGACAAGAAATGGATTTACAGCTCTGCACTTAGCAGCTTATAAGGTAAATTATTTTAAATAGAACTGATGAAAAGAAATCAGAACTGAGCAGCTTATTTGTCTGAATTATCTACTTGAACTCTAGTTGTTACTTCTGGTGAAAATACAAATTTCACATTTACGGTGCATAAGAAAATGACCTATAAGGAGCCCACACACAGGAAATCAGCATGTGCTTTTGCAATACCATCCATGAGGATGTGATATTGCTTTGGAAATACTGATTAAATCATGCAATCAACTCAAGATAGAGGAGTGGTTTTTTATTATTATAGCTATTAATAGAAACAATCTCAAAGGACTTTATTTTACAGTTTCTCTCTTTTTTGCTTCTTTTTCGTTGTTCCTCCTGAAATTCCACATTCAGCTTCAATATTAATTTTCTTCACTATTATATTTATCTTTTAAGACTCAACAATAACAGTAACAAGGAATAAAGTGAACAAAGACAGCGTTTTCCTAAAGAATTGTTATGATTCTTATTTTGAGATGGAGCATCTTAGAAACTCAATCCATGTATAGGCTAGCCCCAAAAGCACTTAGCTTTTTAGAGGGAACTCAGAACAAATTTAGGAGTTTATATTCTAGACTGTATATGTCGCATAGGTGCCACAAGGTCATAGCAGCCTCTGTTTCCTCTGCGAAGCTCTCATGGCAGATGCCATTCTGGTTTGCTGTATGTTCAAAGCTGATAGAAGGTTAAGTACCTGGCACCTGCCTGCCACTCCTGATCCATAAGTGGTGTTCCTCACTCTGGTGCAAGAGGACACAGACGTGGCAGATGGGCTTTAATCCAAATGCCCAATTCCAAATGCAGCAGGAATCATCACAGTCACAGTCATTCTCCTCCAAAAGCTCACCTGTGGAAGAGGAGATGGTTTGCCTCCTATTAGGTAATAATCTGATAATTAGAATATTTGCCCAGAGAGAAGACCAAAGTCTCTCTTGGAGAGAATTCAAACTCATATTGCCAATCAGCAAGCTACGGCTGTCCTGGAGGCAGCATGCAATCAGCTTTCCTGGGGAAGTGAGCAGAGGGTCGTTAGAACAGGAGAGTGAAGGGAAAGCCTAACATAGGCTGAGTAATGACAGTATTGCCCGGGACACGTGGCATACAGTCATGAGTATTATTTGTGCGAGGAAGACACTGAACCACCGATGCAGCAACGTTTTAGCTATTGTAGAGAGGGGTAGGAGTGGAAAGAAAAAAGAGATGCAAGCAGCAGCTTTTGTCATTTTGTCTGAAGGTGGGAAGAAGGGCACTCCCCTAATTCCAACGTTTGCTGTGGACAAGCTAAGCCAATTTCCTGCTCCAAATGCTGGATTTCATAAATCCCATCACTGGAACTCTGAACTTGCCCCAGGTGTGTGTAGAGAGGTGGTCATTAAACAGGCTGAAGASTCAATCACGGAGCCAGATGCCTAAAAGTTATGATATGCTGTGGCTGCCGTGGATGCCTCATGCTCTGCATCTCCACGGCTTAACTCTGTACATTTGCACCRCAAGCTACCTTCCTCTCCCAGTTACTATATGAGCAATTCCTGTATCTTGCATCATGTCTTGGAAGTCCTATGTTGGTTTAATTTTACAACCACTGGTACCAATTAGCTATGCAAGCTATAAAATGATATCAAATCTTATACATCATGGGATGAAGTGATGGTTTACAGCAATCATAAAAGAAACTTTCCCCCATGCGCAATGTTGCATAATTAGCCAATCACCTTAGAAGAATTTCTCTGCCTTTTTTCAATGTCAATCTCAGTGAATGGTTTCCAATTAATAACTTAGTTGAAAACAAAAATTCCTTTGTTTAAAAGGACTTTTATAGCATATTTCTAGGATGTTTTCATTACTTGGGATTAGTTTTCATTTTGCTATCAAATCTCGTTTTGTCTGTTTTCCCTGCACTGTAAAGTTGATAAATCTCCTGCATCCACATAGGCAAAAAACTGTATCAGCAACTTAATCACTCAAGTGATGTGATACAATATCCAGTATCTTTTTCAGGTTGCACAGAGATAAGCAAACTAGTGTGAATTTTGGGATCTAAAATAAAATGCAATCGAACGTTTCTCCCATAAGTGACTTTTTAAGACATTAAGATTTACCATGAGTTACCCAATGGCAGTTTTTGTTGTATTATAGTCCTTTTCTAAGTAAAATATAAAGGAGCCTAGAGATACCTCAGAAACAATAAAGCAATGTATATTGAGACARGGCAAGTTCTTGTGAAACTCCTTGACTACTTCTTATCTATCWTCTGAATATTCTGTGGCATTTCCTAACAGTGAAGCAGAACTAATTGGAGTCACTAATTAGAACAGAATGTTTCTAGATAATTCAAGCTCAGCCTGTCTTCCCAGGCTCCATAATGTCCAATCCATTATGCAAACAAGTACCACGCTTCATGCTCTAAACCTATTTGACAGGAAAAGTGGTATAAACTTTTATTGTCCATTATTATCAAAGAGAAATTCCTAATATTCCCTGGAAATAGGAAGACCATTTCAGTATGAACAAATGTTATGCTTTCACAGACACATTTTAACTGCTGCTTCTCTGGCATTGATTCATTCTTGCCCTTCTTTTAGTGTTTGCTTCAAAGAGGTAGAAAACAATGAGGAAGTTTGGAGCTTTTAGCATCTCTTTTGCCCCTGTGTTGTGTGCATTTCRTCTTAGGAAACAATGAAAATTAATTGGAGAAGGCTCATCTCTGGGCTGGATGATGATGGAAGGCAGTTCCCCAAGAAGTGAAAATTACGATAGCTCTAGCTGGTGCAGTCAGAACAAGTGATGGTGAGAAAGACGGCCCAGCTTCTCCTGCGAGTTCTGCCACTGCCCCCAAACAAATAATTTCACTTCTCTGTTTTTAATTTCACTATTTGTAAAGAAGAAATTATTAACAGTTGTGTTGCCTGGGCATTATGACTCTTAATGTGTTTCTCAAGTTTATTTTTATTGCTATCATTTGATAGTTCCCATTGCTGTGGTGATACCTGGAAGAATTCATAGCAAAAATTGTGTGCATGACAGGAAAGAAGTGAAACAATATGAAAAATAAGCTCACAGTTCAAAATTTGGCATACATGCTATATATTTATCCTGGGAACTCCTCAGGTGCCCTTCTTCTGTTAGGTACTGTAACGTTTTGACATTTAAMSAGTTTGTGTGAGCACTTAATAATGGCTTGGAGACTGAGAGATCTTTAAAGACATCATAAAATAAGAATAGAGACTCATTTTTAAAGATACAGGCTTTAGTATAGCAAAAGAGCGAGTTCTGGTGCCCAGGACAAGTCTTCCCTCCACTCCTTTCCTTGCACCCTTGTGCTCCTGGGTCAYGGTCAGTCCCTTCTCCTGAAATGCAGCAGTGCGATAGCTGGAGCTGTCTTTGCCTCCCTCCCTGCAACTGTTAGAGCTGCGTCCCAGAAATAACATGTTTTAAATGCGTACCTTTTAGGACAATGCAGAACTGTTAACAGCACTGCTGCATGGTGGAGCTGACATTCAGCAAGTTGGGTATGGAGCTTTGACAGCCCTTCACATTGCCACAATCGCCGGTCATCATAAGGTATGTTTCTCCTTTTCTAACCAGGAAATTATATAAGTGAGTGCTAATATTAGCAGGTCATTTYGTTTTAGATTGATGCCATTCAAAACAAAATTCAGAATTGGTTTAGTACAGATAAATTTTATTTAATTTTTTTGTACCTTGTGGGAAATCCGTATCTGTGCATACATTTTTACATTGAACAAACATGCACAAAGGACATAGATCTGTTTGTACATCTCTTACCTTTATATAAACGTCTCTTGGCAATAAATGACATATTGTTTTCTAAATATCAGAAGTGTTAACCAATAGATACATGACGAAACACACTCACTCATACATGTCAGGATTTCTGACCCTGGATATGGAGGGAGGCTTCCAAATACTGTATTTCTGAGTGTGAAAGAAGCACAGTAAAAGAGTTTTATTCCCTCTTCTAGGTGTCATGGGCTCTGCTTCACAGCTCTGTGATTTTCACATCAGAGAGGGAGAGAGGTTCTCAGTTTAGARCTATTTTATCCCTCAGATTAGTACAGGGAATACTGGTGTCAGGGTAAGTCATTCCTGTGGATTGGAGACTTATCGCTATGGGGAGTAGAGGAAGGAAGAGAGGGATGAGATTCCTTAGTTGCCCATAATCAGGCCTTTCCCTTTCTAGACATGCTGTCAGTCATGAATCTGTTTTCTTACCATTTACCACCTCAGTTCAGTCATTTCACACATCATCTTATTTCTGTCACCCTGGCAACAGCTCACTCAGTGTAATTTATTTATTYTTTTAATCTCTTAAAGTACCGGGTGTGCAAAATTACCTTGGTAATGAAGGGTTTATGACTGTAAACGTACTCATGAATCCAGGTACTTCACTTTTTATCTCCTTTGGGTCCATCATGCAAGAAAAGATTTCATCCTCTGCTTGAGTAAAAGTGTTAACTTATACAGAGTGCTGGACTAATTTATGGAGACAGAAACATTAGAATTCATTARAGAGAGATAATCAGCAAGAAATGCAAGAAAAAATAACTAAGTACAAAGGAGGAAATATAGATTATATTAATACCTGCCTTTAAGCTGTGAATTTAGTTGTGCATCTYAGACTTACAAATTCACTTCAAGTATAAGAGTTTGGCTGGATGGCTAGAATAAAGCATGTGTGCAGTTTTCAGTAGAAAAGAAGAACCTCTGTGTATGTACATGGCAAGAAAGAATGCATGTCTTACGAACTCCCAAGTCACAGCAGTCACTGAGCTTATTGGCGTAAAGAAAGCCATCTCTTCTGCTACATTTTCAGTCAACCAGCTTGTACACACACACACACACACACACACACACAAACTTACTGTACGTATGCATATAGAAATAGTTACATAATTATATATTGAAAGAGCTAAAAGACCTTTCTTTTCAAACAGACAGTTTTGCTGAGGAAATGATAACTCTAGAAATTTTCTGTACTATCTCAAGAAATCTGCCAACATTTAAACACCTGGTCTGAGAAACTATGAGGCTAGCTGCTGAAGTTCAGCTGAGGGAAGATGATACGCCTTCATTCAGGCAGTTTAGATTTTCTTTGACTTATTGTTTCTGTTTAGTCTGAAGAAATTATCAGATCTCTGGGTCAGTAACAATGTGCCAGATTTTCTATTTTATTCGGGCTTTCAAAGATGCTGATAGATCCCTACTGGAATTTGCAGTCAGGATTTTAATTTCCAATCAAGTTAATTACACATCTGAATTACTTTGAAGCTTTTGAAAATTGCACTGGGCACCCTTTGCAAATTTTTGCACTTAATACCTTTGAGTATTTCACCTTGTGTGTTAACTACACGTATACACAGATAAAGACAGTACCTAACATCACAGCAGTCATTGCAGGGCTCAAAGTTCTTTGGAGTCTATGGACACTGATGCAAATAATGATACCAGCAGTAAAGTAGTCACTGGGAGAAACTAGCCACGCTTTGCAAATCCAGCTCTGAACAGCTTGCATCCAGCACTTTTGCAAGTGCTGGTAAGAACTGTATACCSTTAGTAAATTTTCTACTACAGCTTGGCTGCAAAAGGCTGCCTCATTGTGAGAGTGAAGGAGGCAGAGGTTTACTGGAGCAACGGTTTKAGCGCTAGTTAGTGTAATGAGTAAGGCCCATGAGGGGCTGTGTCAGTGTAAACCTTCCCCCCATTTAATGGAAATACATGTTATGTGGTTTCACCCTCCTAACGGCTATATATATATAGCCTATATGTATATGTCTGTGTGTATATACGTGTGCATGTATGTATACTTTGTCTGCTGGGGACCTTTCACAGGCCTGTGGGCCATCARGGGCAACCGAGGACACTGGTGAATTTAGCTTTACATTGCAGCCTCCAAACTGGCTCYAAAACGATTTAAATCCGACACGTATGTTTACGCTTCTTGTTAAAGACAGGATGCATAAAGACACAGCGGGTGACAACCTTGCGTTACCYAGAGAGTCTGTCTGTGAAGAAGGTTAAGCTGGAAAAGGTTAACACAATTTACGGGTGGTCACACCAAGGAACTCAATTAAAAAGCTGTTAGCCTTCAGCGTTTCAGTCAGCAGCTCCAGCAGCGATCAGGGGACAAATCGACCCGTAGCCTCTGTCCAAGCCGGCGAGCGAGGAGCTGGCAGGGCAGGCCAACCACCGATGCTGTGGAGGTCAGCGCTCCGGGGAAGAACGAGGCTCCTCGGCCTGTGTGCGCACAAGCCAGGCCGCGGGCGAGCGGGGATGGGGGGSTGCAGCATGGCGCCCCTGAGCTCACGGGCATCACGGCCCTCCTTCACGTGCACACAGAGCTCTCCTTGTTAGCTTAGTGGAAATCCTTCCTTCTGTATCCTGTCACTAAAAAACAGATAAGGAACCACCATACCTAATTGTTCTGTGCAAGAATTATAATGGAGATAGTGACCAGAGTCTTAACTCTGTAATGATCTTTTTCACTTCTATGGAGTATGTATTTAARGTTTCCTCTGGGGGAAATACAAAGTACTCTTCTTTGCATTAGGGTTTCAAGTAATTTTTAAAATGTCTGGGCCTTGTCTTGCAAATGTCGAAGGAAGGCCTGCTATTTGTCTCRTGTCTTTAGCTCCTACTGAGGTTACTGAAAAATAAGGGTGCTCAGAATCCGACAAGGATATGACCACTRACTTGATAAAAAATAACTTATTGTGAGTGGCTTTGAAAAGGCCCTTATTTCTTCCTTGGGAATGATCAGATCTTTATCAGAAGTATTCTCCATAAATGGAGTGGGACTCTATGTAACTCATTTGGTTCATCTGCTGGTCTGGGGACTGAAGATTTATAGTCCAAGAAGGCTTTTTCTTCTTTGAAATTTTCAGTCAGCTGAGAATCACCTCTGCTAGATTGAATAGCTTATTTTGTCCACAATTTCATTAATATTCATGGCAATATGGAATAATTTTTTCAACCCCCCTAAAAAATAGCATAAATTTAAGAATGATAAAATATACTTTTTGTCATCTTCCTAATTCCAGTAAGACAAATCATTATTTATACCATTAAATAAATAAATAGCAGACGTATACACACCAATCTATGCAGCATAGTCTTTTACTACAGAAGAGGACTGACTATATTTAAGAGAAAGATAGAGAGAACTGGGGGGAAAATTTCTGAAGAGTCAGTCTATGGCTTTTGCTCCACCACCACACCTGAAACCACTAGAGTGATCAGTTCTCAGAAATTAGGATACTGAAGGCCATCAGCATCAATGGGATGTTCCAACTCATTTGGGCCAGTGTGGTGTATAAATATTTCATCTTCTCTATGATTTAGTGCCRTATTTTACTTCACCAAAACTATGCTGTTTGCTTATTTTAGCTATTAAGRAAGTTGCAGTTCTCAATGGGAAGAATGAAAAATTAATGAAAAATTATAAAATAAGCTGATGACCATAGTAGAAACATCACCAATAAGTTTAATAAATCTCTCATTAAGTCTGCTATTTTGAAAACATTAAATGTTTCCAGCCTAGGGAGGTCGTTGCTAAATAAATAATGCATGTGCCTCATACACATTTATGTGTTGTCCAGTATTACCACGTTGGAAAACCAGTATCATTGCCTATTTCATTTTGTAAATTAAAGTTGTCATTCTGAGATTACAACATCTACAGACATGTGAACTGGACTGAGGGTTGCAGGCAGGATTAATTTTTGCAACCTGCAAACCTGAGAATCTGAAGTGTGAATGTGTTTGTAGCAAGGACCTGTTGGGGAAAAGGGAGTTAGACCCATCTTATGGATTTTCTATAGCAATAAATCCCTTTTCATTTACAAGTCATATGTTACATCAGCACRTTTGCCACCTCCTGTCTTCACTGAAATTTTTCTAGTAATAGGAGTACRTTCAAGTGATTTAAGAAGCCTTGAAAAATTAGATTTATGTGAGCCTATTTAAATGGTTCACAAAGTCCCCATTTTCTCCTTTCATTCCCTACATTTTATGCCAATGCTGCATCTTCCCAGCCCTTTGTTTCTTCTGACACCAATTTTTCAGACCTTTTCAGAATCATTCTAGAACCAGGAATGCAGAAATATTATTCACACAGCATCAGTATATGTGACTACACAAGCTGCAAGRCAATGGGGAGTTAAAGATCCTCCAAATTTGCCTGCCTGAGGATCCGACYAGTGACAAAGAGGACTAGAAGTCACGAGTTTTGAATTCAACAGCTATTTTTAATAGCTACCAACAAACTGTCCAGACTGAATGAAGAGAAGGAAGCCTTTTACAGCCCACGAATGGGAGCACGAGGTGTTTGGCAAACACAAGTGAAAAAGCATTGAGTYGTGGGTCAGTAAAGGAACTTACATTAACCTGATGACGCGAACTTGTCTGAAAACAGTGACAAACTTTGACAACACTTTTCTCCAGTTTGCTTTTTGCCCAAGAATGTCCTGTGCAGAAAATTTATGTGACTCWTTTTTAAACTATATGAAGTCAAAGTAAATGTGACATTTTAAAACTATTGTATTGTTAAATTCACAGTGATTTCTTTGCCCAGAACAGTTATCTTCTAGTAATATTGCACAAAAACATTTAAACTGTTCTGTGTCTAGCATCTACTACTATTATCTGGCAAAATATTAAAAAAAAAAAAAAAATTTAAAAATCCCGGTCTTTGGCTACCCTGTAGCAAAAGCAATCCTGGGGAGAGCATTATATTTCACGACACCAGTACCTGCATCAACCATATCCTTATAAAAGCTACAGGTCCAAACATCTCTTTTCAGAGCCAACAGCTACAACTTTAGTTTTATGATAGTAGTTTGCTGAAAAATGTCGAAGATTAATCACTCAAAAGTCACCAAGCCATTAAATCACAGGCTAACTGGCTGTGTTCCCCACCTCTGGTCCACCAAGCTCCTAGTGTACTGAAAATTGTCTGGACATGGGATGCACAACGGAGGGAGTCAGTTGTATTACCCAACCAGTAACTGAGCATGTTTGGTTTKTTACTACCTGAACACATTAACGCTCCCCTAATAAATGCATGTTTTAAGGCTTACTGAGCTGTTCTTCAGCTGATATAAAGGTAGGCAGGTGCTCTAAAGATCTCAGGGGATCTTTCATAAGATATTTTTTTTATGGAGTCAAACTCTTCTTCAAGATCCATAGCAAAAGGTTGCACAGCAGAAGGATGTCAATGCACACGCAAGGGAAATTCTGGGTGGGGGGATCACAATGAGAGCGGTGCAGCACTGAAAGATTTCCAGAGGGGATGCAGAACCTACATTCTTGGAAATAATCAAAATTCAAGTGGACAAGACCCTGAGCAACCTGATCTTTGAAATTAGACCTTGCTTTGATCAGGAGGGTGGACTAGACCCCTCCAAAGGATCCTTCCACCCTAATCATTCTATGATTCATTGTCTCTATTTCTTTCACATGTGAACTTTATTTTCCCTGGGGGCTGACCAGCTGGAAAGCAGCTTTGCAGAAATGACCTAGGAGTCCTGGTTAACAACAAGTTGAATATGAACTAGCAATGYGTCCTTGCAGTAAAAGGCACCCTGGGCTGCCTTAGGAAGAGTGCTGCCAGCAGCCTGAGGGAGGTGATGATTCCCCTCTGTTCAGTACTGGTGAGGCAGCACCTGGAGTACTGTGTCCAGTGCCAGGCTCCCAGAGAAGAGAGACACGGACATGCTGGAGTGAGTCCAGCAAAGGACTATGAAGATGGTTCATGGACTGGGGCATCTGACGTAGGAGGAGAAGCYGACAGAGCTGGGATTGTTCAGCCTGGAGCAGAGAAGGCTCTGGGGGGATCTTATCAATGTGTACAAATACCTGAGGGGGCCGTAAAGAAGAGGGAGCCAGACTCTCCTCCGAGGTGCCCAGTGACAGGATGGATGGCAATGGGCACAAACTGAAATCCAGGAAATGCCATTTAAACAGAAGAAAAGGCTTTTTTACTCTGAGGGTGCTCAAACACTAGAACAGGTTTCCAGGGAGGTTGTGGAGTCTCCATCCTTAGAGAYGGGACAGTATTCAAAACCTGACTGGACGTGGCCCTGAGACACCTGCTCTAGGAGACGCTGCTTTAGGTAGGGGCATCGGACTGGACAATCTCCAGAGCTTCCTTCCAACCTTCAATGGTTATGTGATTCTGTGTYAACCGCAGAGTCTGGCTATGGCTGCTGGGGCTGCTGTTCATCCCCAGGACTCCCTCAGGAGTCCTCTCACTCCTGCCAGCTCCCACCTTCTCCCTTGCCACATGCTCAGAACTCACGTGTCTCTGGAGCAGCACCACAGCAGCCAAAGACAAGCRTCAGCATTTGTGGGGCTTGTTTGTGATCTAGCTCACAGGCGATGCTCACTGCTTATCCCATTCACACCAGAATTGCTTCTGTCCCTGCCTAGTATGCTCCCAGGATACTTCTAGCTTCTGGAAAATAATATCGGACACAGASGGCCAACATTCCCCATCATTTGTACTCAGAGAGGTGCTGAAGAATAATTCCATAGGAACACAGCAATCCTCGCCTCCTCCAGCCTGTCTTCAGTAGAAGGGCTTAGTCCTTGCAACACTTGGGTGCCTCCTATAATGTGCTGAACCTATTGAAGCCCTTGGATCCTGAAGAGACAGAAACGGCCCTGCAGTGCTGCTTCCAGGGGAGGTTTACAGCGGATACCACAGTGAAAYGGTTAAAACTAATGGGAAATAGACACACTTGAATATGTCAGGGAATGGACCTTACACACAAAATTTATTCAGTCACTCCCATGGAAAAAATGTATTTCAATTTAAATTGTGTAAAGAAAYAATCCCTGTATACTAATGTTGCTTGGTAACAGGTTTCCATTCTCTGAGTACTTGAGAATGACATGGATTTAAATGACTGGCCCTATTGTTSCATGTGGCCTCAGCTTAGGTAGCAGTTGACAGAAACGTGCATCATCGCAGCTAGCATTAATTGGCATCATCGGTGGAAGTCTCAACRGGGAGGTACATATAAATAGCGTAGCACAGAAGCTGGCCATTTCCCCTTCTTTGTCATTTCTTCYGATTGCCAGGGAGGTGTTTCCCAGGGGCTCACTGTACTGTGGGTGATTCACGGTCCAGCATCTTTCATCATCATTAGACTCAAAAATTAACATTCATCAAAATGATATGTAGAACTACTCAAATAATCCATGGCACAAGACCCTTAGCGTGCATAAAGACTCCCTTGTGCTTCAGAAAAACTAGCAGCCCTTAGGCTTCAATATATAATCCAAAGTGGTTTCATTCAGRCTTCTATTTTGACAGTTATTCAGAAAGTCAATGTTTGATAATTCATGGCTGTCCAGGAAAACATTGACCTCCTGAAAGACCAAAAAAGTGGAAATTTGAAAGAAAACACTAATTTATTGAGGCCAAAGGGCTATCATCTTCTAAAATACAAAGGAATCTTTACACACTAAGGGAATTATGCTTGAGGATTTACCTTCACACATTTACATTTTAAAAAGTCTTTCATTTTGGTTTGTTTTTTTTTTTTTTTTCTTCTAAAAACTCTGAGGTGTTTACTGCTCTTTGTTCATAATGGTTAAAAGAAAATTAAAGGTTATTCTGAGAAACTCTGGACAGTCATTTCTGTGCCTCTTACTTCATAAATCAGTCTTTTTACTGGCAAACACATTTTCAGGCTTATTTATAAAGCATCAGTGACATTCAGTGTTCAGTTAAAGTACTGTAAGTTAATCACTTTTACATGTTGTACGCAGTTCTTCACCTTTATAGCTTGCTTGTTTGGGGCTTTTTGCTTTTTTTTAAACTGGTGGTGTAAGGTTTCAAAACCTTGTTTTACTAGCTGACTACATATATATAGTGCTTCTAATTGGAATTTTCTGTTTGTTTCCTTCTAGGCTGTTGATATTCTTTTGCAGCATGGAGCTTATGTCAATGTTCAGGATGCAGTTTTTTTCACCCCATTGCATATTGCTGCATATTATGGCCATGAACAGGTAACTAAATGGGGGAATTTCAGAAAGCTGAGAAATTGGAACACTGAGGCAACCATAGTTTTAGCGTCAGATATTTCTGCTTTACATTCCAGAGGGTCCTACCACGAAAAGACCTCACACACTGAAGTTACACTTCTAAGTCAATCACTAGCTGCTCTAAGAGTCTGAGTATCAACAGGAAATTTCTACACTTTAATCCTCTGTGCTAGGCCCCAGCAAAMATTGGTATCTTCCCCTCTAGACCTCTTGAAACAAATGATTGTCTAGCTAGCTTTGATAACCTATAAACAGACTTGGACCCAGAGGCATATTTCATTTGCTGCTTATTCCTCCCACATTTCAGAGAGTGCATAAGGAATGCAAGTATACTATCTTAAGCCTCTCCAAGGAAGTGAATATCACTTCCCAGTAATAATTAAATGGCAATTCTATTGGTTTTCYTTGGAATTCACAAACTTAATTGTGGCCACTTTTAAGTTAACAGAAAAAATKATCATTTAGAGAGCAGGGTTTTCCATGAGGTACTGTGCACGTGACAAGTCCAACTGTGCTTGCTTCATTCACACAGATCACAGACTTATTGAAACAAAATCTGAAGTTCTGACCAGAGCTGGCATTGAACCTCCCAATTCTCTTTCTTTTACTAAAGTATAATTGACATATGGTTAATCTAGCAGTCCAGTCATTTGCYCTGAATAACCCTTTTATGTGAAATGTAATAATGGGTCTATTTTGGCTTATGCAATTCATTCCCTATACATTTCTTTGGCTAAAAGCATGTATTCTGGGATATTTTCAAGTTTCAAAGGATGACCTCTAGGTAGAGTGCATTTTTCATTTTAGTGACGTGTTACTTCGAGTGCGTTGAGGAATTGTTGTAGCAAAAGCTTGTGAAAGAGCAGAGTCCRGGTGCACAGATGATTGAAAATGCTCTACTCCTGTGGCTGAGTGACAGCAAGGGTGTGAACCATGGATGCGTTCCTGGGATCCTTCTTTTCATATATATGCGCCTCATCATCCAGTAACATTAAGAAACTCCTTGCATGTTGGGCTGAGATTAGTTTGCTTATTTGCTATAAACCACTTCTGAACAAATAGTACAGTCTTGTGAAATTATGCCAAAAGCTCATATGGTGCTCTTGTGATAAGAGACCCTGATCAGAAAGAAAGCTAAGGCTCTGACATCTGTGGACTTTGGGGGCATTTGCTTTATTATGCTGACTGGTCAGTTAAACAAATACCTGTGTCTTGTGTCTAGCCCTTTGCCATACATAACATTTTAGAGAACAAATGAGCACTTGCTTTTGAGAATTTTAATATTTTTATAGATGTGTAACTTAAAAATTAGTTTTCTGTTCTGAATCTCCTCTCCATGTTTAAACTTTAGAGATGCCCACTTATAGTATTACCCAATGCAATATTCTACCTGATCTTGTCAAAAGATTTATTTTCATGTGATATTTTAATTAGCCTTGATGAAATATTTAGGTAACCCACCTCCTACTAAAGTTCGGAGCTGATGTGAATGCAAGTGGTGAAGTTGGAGACAGGCCTCTCCATTTGGCTTCTGCCAAAGGCTTTCTCAATATTACAAAGCTCTTGATGGAAGAGGGAAGCAAAGCTGATGGTAAGAAAAGATATTTTAAAAAAACAACTTTAACGTATTTTATAGACAGAGTCAGGCCTTTAATCTTGAATTTAGCTTCCTAACACGTGGTCTGTGTGTGTTTGTGTATCATTTTTGGGCAACTGAAACAAAAAAATAGCAGTTGGAGAGTTTTCTTCACTTCTTAAGTACGCTTGGTTTTGTCATCTCACATGCATTCTGTTTCTGTTAATAAGTTAGAGGTGACAGACAGCAGCAGMAAACAGAATTAATATACAGAGGTAGCTTAATATTGAGACACTCCTCCAATCAGAGAACACGCGGCCGTGTGGTATGTATCTCCAACCAAAATGACTTCAATGCAAAGTGAACTCCTAGTGAATGAGATACAGATGAAGGATTTTAAGTCAAAATTGTACAGCGAGTAATTTAAAATAATTCAGATGAGAAATTGCAAATGGTTCACAAACAATTCCACAGAAGATGGAATCTTTTTAACACATGCTGTATTATGCTACACAAGCTTCATACGCTTCATTGTGGGACATTTTCTATGAGAGAAAGTGTGTGCGTGAGAGAGGTAACGGGTTGGACAGATACARAAGTCTATTAGCATGCTTTTGGTATTCCGTGAAAGTTAGGAATCTGTGCATTCTTTTTACAGGTGATCTCACACTGTTGCCAGTAAGACTATAACATTAGAGTTCAGTGCTGTATATTTTCCATGTGCCGCAATTTAAAATATTTTCTATTGTAATTAATATTAGCATGCAACCAGTAGTACTGCTGAATTCCTATGCTTGCTCTTTTGTCCCCTCTCCTGGTGCTGTTTCAGCAATATGTAGAAGGCACAAAACATACCACACTCCAGCCCCACTTCCCCATGGCTGTGACACTTGCATCGGAGGCATGTGCGTACACGCTTGTGGCCACATCCTACACGTGTTAAAACTTAGAGGTCAAATTTTATGCATATTATGAATATTAATGCACAGGTTCTTACCTACTAAACAACATTAACATTATTTGGAGATTAATTTCTTATCCTCAGAACCAGAGAAATTAATTTTTTTTGAAAAGGAACAGTACATTACTTGCAAGCGTACTGCTCTTTAGCACATCTTTGGACTACATCATTACCCTTGTTAACTTATATCCACAATATACAAGGTAAAATCTTGGTCCTCTTGAAGTCTATGGCAAAACTTCCATTAATTTCAATGGGGTTAGGATTTTGCCTAGGGATATCACAATTTGTTCTTGGAAAAGCAGAACTGGAAAAACAAGAAACAAACAAACGAACACAAAAGCATTTGCTGCAAGAATCCTGCATGTTCTAGAAAGAACAAGAAGTTATCAAAATTCTTCAGTTGCTGCTCCTCCATCTAACATCCTATTTGACGTCTGGTTCCAGTCTATGCACACAGCTATTCATGAATTAAAAACAATAATAGAGCATAAGAGGGGAAGGTTAAAAAGGGATGCTGTATAGCCACATTTGGAAAGCATGTTAAATTGCCAGGCTCAGTTCTTTCCTAAAATCACCTGGTCCGATACCCCACTGACACCTGTTAGTTGGCTGCAGGAGAGGACAGTCGAGTGGTCATTTTGCAGAAGTTCTGTGCTTTCAAGCCTACAGTCYTCGGTGCTGACTCTGTAAAGCACTGTCATTCCTTAACAACGGTTGAAGCAGGCACAAGAGCCCACGAGGCTTCTTCCTTGCTCGGTATGCCCAGTAGTGCCAAAAGCAGCAGCATTCACGTACCCCTGTTCCTACTCTGCTAGTGGCATGGCAACTGTGTTTCTCCCCAATTTCCCCTTCTTTGCTAGATTTTACAGTATAAATTTACCATATTCTCCATGAGTCTTGCCTACAGCACACACATTGTACTCGTGCAGTAAAAAAAGTATAGCGGGAAACAGCATGACTCAGATTTGTAAGTACTTTTTTCAGTAGTGAGCTCTTGATGTTTCAGTCTCAATGTGTGTGCACTGAACTSATATAATTATAATAAAGAGGGGGAAAAGAAGAGATGTTCACTCACCGTAACAAGGCAATGGGAGGTTCACTACCAGTTAGATAGTTTATTCCAAAAGGAAAAGAATCTGGGACACTGTTTCAGATTCTTTTCTTTAAAATCTTCAGCATTGGAAAAAGAAAAAGGAGACTGGAAGCGGGAAGCCTTTCACTCAMAAAATAACACACTTTGAAACTTGGAATAAATATAGCAGCAGAGGAAYAACTCTTAAATGCCTAGGAATGAAAGTAATTGGTGAAATAACCTGAAGAAATTTTGGCAGTATTCYGTGCAGACCAGTAATTGGTGTCATAAACTTGAACTATTTCTTTTAACATAACCCGACTCACTCGTTGATCAGCTCTGGGGCCATGGCAAATGAAGAAAAACAGTGACCCGACTTCTTTCTACATAGTTTCTAAGAATGAATATTCAGCGACACATRCTAGATCCACATGACTGGCCGGTTTTAGCAGCGGGCTGGGTATGGCCTTGACCTTGAGAGGTGTCTTGTCAAGCTACTGAGCCCTTTAGGCAATCAGAAGRGTACATGTTTGTGCCTCAGGAGGGCTGACTTCTGAACCAAAGTCCAAGTCATCTGGTTATTTGTTGTTTCTCAGTCTCATCTGCCGCTTACATGAAGGAAGATAAACTCGATTATTGAAAATAGAAGCTGTGGTTTTCGCCTATTGCTGTGTTATCAACTGGCCTGGTTGTATGGCCACACTTCTGCTGATGTCCCAACACTCCAGCAGAAAAAGGAATGGGCGAATGAAGGGTGGGGTTTTTTTAAAAAATTAATGGTAATTTAAAATTATCAGTATGTTCCACTCTTTCTTATGTTGCATTTCTTTGAAATCAGAGAGGGCCTGGAAATAATTGCTTCTCCAATGCTTGAATGTAGACCTAAGACTTCTAATGTAGAGGTCTGCATGACTTCAAAAACTGTTCCTTTCAAAATGAAAGAAAAAAATCATATTTTAAAAACTGTTTTATAGCCTGATGGGGTAGCTAAACAGAATATCCACAAACTTAGAGAACTTGTTGGTAGCCAGGAAACAAGCATTTTCTTTGCTTCACATAAGCCAAATGCTATTTTTTCATTATTCTTCAAACTGGTGGTCATAGAGATTTCTTTCAGGGACCATGTGATATAAAAGATATTCTTTGTCTTTATAACTTCTATGGTCTTTTAATAAAACTTGTCTGCTTTCAGGACTACTTAGCTGCTGAGAGTTACAGCTCCTCTTTTTTCAAGTATCTTTGAAAATCACTGTCACCTCTGCTAAATACAATCAATTTTAAATTTAAAACCAGAGTTTGATATTAAAAGTCCAGGCACGTTCAGTCATGCTTCTCTGAATATTAAACAGATATCACTCACTGGGACTTGGGAAATCTCCCTTATTTTTTTAAAACAGACTTGCACTGTCTTTTTTTCATCCTTTTACTTTCYGAAATGGTTTCACCTGTTACTTTCTACCTACGTAATATCTCAGTCCTAAGAATAATTTCTACAGTACTYTGTTTTGTTCCAGACAAGAACTTAGGTTTGCCCATTTTTACTGTTTACTTGTAAGGCAACATGAATTTTTAGTCTCTGACTGCCATGACAGTTGTACTATCTATCCTCGATTTAATATAAAAATACTTTAAAATCTCAGTTTGAAGAACTCTCCTGTGCTCTTCTTTAAAATTTTTTGCCATAACTCTCTTCTAAAGTGCTTTTGACTGGTTTTGTTTTGTTTTGACTCTGAAATTCTCCTTCTTTTTAAGACAATATTCCCCTTTACCCATCATGTTTCATTTAGAAATCAAAAAGCTATCAATTAAAACAAAAACCATCATCTCATGTTGTAGTTATATATCCTTCCAGAGGCAAAGGAAATGGCTTGAAAGTATTTGACATTATTTCCAACTGCATAAACAAAGGAGAAGATACACATTTCCTTCCTTGCTCCATTTTACACCTTGTTGTGTTGTGGAAGCTCATGGCCCTGAGACCACTGATGTCCTTCAAGCCATTCTGTGGGTACATATTCTAAAATGCTGACATTTATTATTATAAAACTTTGACATTTATTCCTGTCTTATTTATTGCATTTCAGAATKAATCTGTGTCTAGTACCACATCATAATAAAAATAAAGGCTAACATGTCACATGAATCTATAAAGTGAAGAATTGTTTTAGAATAGAGAAATAAAACAGTTTACTTTTCTTTACTCCTTTTAATATAAGACTGCTAGGAAGGTTAGTGGGGGCMGTTAATGAAATTTGCAGGCCACAAGCTTAATATAATTTACAGGAATTCCTTTTTTTTTTTTTGATCTGAAACATAATTCATCTTTGGAACTATCTGTCACCAGACATCAGTGAAGTTATAAGTTCAGCTCATTTTAAAGGACTGTACATTTCTATGAGTATTCAGCATTACTTCAGAAAGGTTTTAAAACAGGGATTTATTTTAATTTTCCTTTTCCTTAYAGTCACAGAAAATCAAAAGAAGGCAGAACCTCAGAACGTGTGTGGTTTACCCTTTCTCCCAAGGAGACTCAGCTATAGGAAAGAATTGTTCCTGAGAGAAGTTTGTCAAAGTTGTGCTTAAAAGCCTGCATAGTACAAGTTTGGTCACCWCTAATAGACAGATTATTCCTTAATAGTCTATTAATTTCTTGAAAATTGTCTCAAAGATCTGGTGCTAGACTGAATTGAGACCTAAATGTTGTACAAAGTAGACTGGATCTGTCAATTCTGTCAGTTATGGTATCAACCAGTTATAGTTTTTCCATCTTACAACATAGAAATAAATACACTAAGAATCACAGAGACACATGCTCTCTGTTAAAACTGAATAAAGATCTTTTTTGGATAATGAAAACAGTATTTGTATGTCYCTGCACCAGCAGAGAACTCTACCTAGAGCCTTGTCCAATCTCCTCCTTGCTTCCTACTAGATAGATGGTAGATAGAGAGACGTATAAGGTATACCCGTACCCATCTCAGGCATGCCTAAGAAGGTTCCCAGGTGCTGGAATGCAACTGCCTACCTTGTAAACAGAGGGAAGGCTCCCTGGCATGGATGTGGTCCAGGATAACTGGCAGTCTCAAACAATTCCCGCCTGTGGCTCAAGGACCTTCCAGGGATAGCTCCCCAGTTGACAGGTTGCATGCAACCGCCCTTAAAACGGACTRTTGGTACTATTGGTAGACACCAGCAGCTCTGTGATCTTGGCTTCAAGGCCAGGARTGTTCCCGGTCATATTTATATTATTAGTACACATGTGGCCATAGCCTCACAGGGTTCGCTTGATAATAACTATTCTCAAGAATTGTTTGGTTTATGTTGTTCTATTACAGAATCATTTATAAATAGAAGTTCATGATACAACGTGTGTAGTATTGGTGTTTGCTATACTAAAASAGCAGTCAAAATCAGACGGTTTCAGAAATGGGACTGCGTGCTAACTGAAACAACATTTTGATCTAACGGATCACTTACTGATAGGTTTCCAAGTGCTTTGCTGAACTGGGACCCAAATCTTCAAGAAGGAATCTTGGTCTTACTGAAAGACAATTGAATCAATGAATTTTTTAAAATTCCCTCATTGCTTGCTAATATTGTCTATCCTACCACARTCCTACTATTTCACCCAAAATGTCTGAGAATATGAGCTAGCCAAGAGTTTAAGAAATCACATAAAATTCAATTCCTTCGTGCATATGTGCTTATTTGAGAGGTATTTAGAATGAAATCGTTTCAGTTTTCTTTTGCTTTTAATCTTATACTGTTGTGTGTTGATTAAAGCAACTGTTTTTGCAAGTAGAAGGATACAAGAATTGGTCTTCAGAAATTTAGAAAAAAATACTTTTATTGGATATATTTTTATAAGTTATGTGCAACATACACAATGCTTGATTTTGTGACATAAAGCACTGGAAGGGCAAATCTCTTAAACAGAACAAGACCTTTGTATCACACATGGTTTGTTTCCCATGTGAAGTTACATGGAACCAACAGAGAKAAATAACCATTCCCACCCAACAATAATATGCCTCCAATTTTGCCCATTCTTTTACATAGTTTCATGTTCTGTCAAAGAATGCTCCCATCCTCTTAAATATGTGAAGCGCATACATAATCATCCTTGCAGGTGAAAAGAGACATTGAGCAAGATGAAAACATTGGTAATCCAGACATTTGAATGAATTCTCCTCTTCCTTTCTTGCCTTTTACATATTCATATTTTAATAGTGACTATGAAAAATATATCCTTATTGTGTGYCCTTTATTTTTTTTTTTATTTCTTTTTTGTCACTGTATAACTATATAAAGAATCCTTGATCCTGCTACTCAAGGAAGCTAACATAAACCTTAAAACCAACCAATTTTCCTTTCCTAAGAGCAACAGTGAAGTAGGTTTCTTCCTAGTATTTGTAATTAATAACTATTCTTCCATGTGTTTGGAATAYGTCAGTGGATTGCTTTCTTACATATAGTAATTACGTATCTTACTTTTGCTTCACATTGTAATATACTGACAGCAATTGCTCTTTCTAAGGGTCATTTATAACTTGTGATTCATTCATGGAAAACTACATCAAAATATTCAATACATGTGCTATTGGAAGAAAGCAATTATACCCTGAGTCAAAAAAATYGTCTTGATGGTGTGCTACAGATGACACTGAGTAATGTAGTTTTGATATATGAAAGCTCACAGAAATATAAATTTTAAAGAAATAGGACCATAAATATTTTAGCAGGAGATTTCATAATGTATATGCACAACACATAAAGCATTACTAAATATCCAAAACAAGCCATGTTAAGTATAAAATACTTTCTTTGGTCTCTTTCTGGGTCAAATGGCAGTGAATGCTCAAGACAATGAAGATCACGTTCCTCTGCATTTCTGCTGTCGATTTGGACACCATGATATTGTAAAGTTCTTACTCCAAAGCAGCTTCGAAGTTCAACCCCATGTGGTGAATATCTATGGAGACACACCTTTACATCTGTGAGTCACGTGGAGAAGCTCTGTTTTACATGGTTTGGGCCTAATTAGAAAGCTGGTGTTGTTAACAACTCTTTACTGACTTCATCTTCAGTGCGTGTTACAATGGGAAGTTTGAAGTTGTCAAGGAGATAATTCAGCTCTCAGGAACAGAAAGTCTCACTAAAGAAAATATATTCAGTGAAACGGCTTTCCACAGGTGAGATATTTAAAACGCCATTATCAATAGAATACCACTTACACATGCACGCAATACAACACCCAAAATAACAAATGTCTCGCCAGCAGCCAGTTGAGGAACAAAGCAAGCAGTGAGCTCAACATGGATGTTAAGTTTGTATCGTGAGATACAGGAGAGGACATGAAGTAAGAGGTAGAACCAGATAGTGAATGGGGAGAGAGAGCAATCAAGACAGAAAGGTAGGAAAGGCATCAGGTTCGTCAACATCTGTATGAATAACGGTTTCTCTTTCTGTCCAGTTTGGAAGCTGAGTTTAGAGCCTGTTCTGCCTAAAATCCTGCTGGAGTCCAGATATTCTAAATCAGAACCGGGGTGGCAGAACACAGTTTGGTCATGATGCTGTAAGTTTGTAAAGTGTTATTGAAGAGGCACTTTGCAAAACAGACTGTATTAATTTTGCATAGCTGTGCAAAACTAATTTATGCAAGAATAATCAGAATATTTCTGAAATTACAGAAATGAACATGATTTGGAGGATCGATCATGCATTTGCACATTTCTAAACATCTTTTATTCTATTACTGTTTTTATCTCTGTGTAATTCTTTTTAAATTTTTGGCTACCCAGAATATTTGTCCTTTTATGGACTATAGCATTCACTTTTCTCTTTATTTTTGCAGTGCTTGCACCTATGGAAAGAACATAGAACTTGTAAAATTTCTTCTTGACCAGAATGTTGTAAGCATCAATCACCAGGGAAGAGATGGACATACAGGTAACATCATCATCCTTCTTGTGTATGAGTGCATACACCAGCACCAAAAAATTTGGAAGCCSTATACACAGTCAGGATTTCCAGGGTAATTCCCATGATAATTCGATGATCAGCATCCAATTACCTTTCAGACAGATCTCAAMTTTTTTGAAATATGTTTGCAAGCAGGCATAGAAGTGATAAGAGTTCAGTGAGGATGTGTCAGCCCCGTTAGCTTGTATATGAGTAGGAAAACCTGATGTAAACTGATTCTCCTGTAGTTAGGCTCCTAAGCAGTTTTAAGAATTGGGCCCAGTATTATTCTGCCAGGGTCTGGTCCGATAGGATATAGTGTCTGAAGGGCTGCACACCTCCATGTTCCTACTACAGGCAATGAAAAAAAGGGCCTTCTTTGTTTCTACTCGCTTTTCCTCACATACAAAGTTGTTAAATGTGATTTGCAGGTGGTAAATGCTGATTTGTTGCGTAGCAGGCAATAGATTGGTTCTTGCAGTGTTAATATTTTATTTTCATCTATTGCCTCAGGAATTTTTTTGATAATATATTCCTTTATCGAGGAAATCGATTTGTGCTTTATGGTTGTTGCTGCAAGTCCTATCATGATGTTCTGACAGTTGTGTTTACCATGCTTCTCTGATGTTCTAGGATTACACTGTGCGTGCTACCATGGTCATATTCGACTTGTACAGTTTTTACTGGACAACGGAGCTGATATGAATCTGGTAGCTTGTGATCCCAGCAGGTCCAGTGGAGAAAAGGATGAGCAGACCTGTTTGATGTGGGCTTATGAGAAAGGTATTTCAGTTTTCTAGTTTCTGCTACAAAATCCATAGGAACAGTACAGGAGGGAGAGAACAGTACAAAATAACCCCTCAGTCCCTGTAAACTAAGAGCTCCCACCATCTGCTTTCTAGTTCCTGGCACGAAGGGTCATAAAAAACAGCCCTTTTCTTTATCTTCTCAGATACTCTGTTCAACATCAGTTTAATTCAACACAAGCTCAAGGACAGGAGTATTCATGTGCTGCTAAAATAAAAAACATACAGCCTGTTCACAAAAGGCTATTTCTCCCTCTGGTATGTGCCTGAGGAGTTTTAGTTTTATTACTGAAGGAGGCATTACAAGGAGTGATGAATCAGAGTCAGTAATCTTAAATTCTTGCAAATACAGATCAAAGCAAGGCATTTTCCATGGTTCCTGTTATACTGTCCTGTATGTACCGCAATGTGTCAGTTTGCTGTCCTGTTTTTGACTCCACGCAAATAAAAAGCTTTATTTCTTCCTGAAAATGTTTTTGATGTTCACATCCATTTATGGATTTCATCGGTGTTTGAAAGCCATGTGTTTGTGTGGGATACCCATCAGTTTATTCTTCCTGGCCTTGCCGTTCCACCCCTATGGACTGTGGAAGCCTCTTTAAGCAGTCTCTTCATTGCTTTGGTAAAGAAGCGACCATCTTCTTTGGGTTAACATTTATGTTAATTTAAGTGATAACACATCAAAAGTTTAGTTCAAGCATCACCTAAGTTTGGATGTCCAGAAAGCTGCTATCTGTAAAAACCTGTTCTTGATTTAAATTCCTATGTTTCAGAGAATTGTTCCATTACGCTGACACCCTTTGGTGTGAGCTCTCGTCCCTGGCAGCACTTCTGTCCTGTAGAAAGCCGCTTCTGCCAACAGGGTGAGAGGCAGCAGAAAAGCCTCTGCCCCGTCTGTTTCCTCTAGCACCCTTAAGAGTTGGAGTTGTAGGTTTTCTGCAGGACCCTAGAAGATCTAGCAAACAACCTTTCCATAACTTGTGGGCTTACTGGTCTTTTCCTGGCTTATTTTAAGCCAAAATGTTTGTGCTCATTAGGGTGTTAGTGAAAAATATCCTTAAAGAAATGCTGACAAACTTTGCAACTGAAGAAGCAGGAAATGGTAGGTAGCACTGGGTACCTGATCCAGGCATCAGGACCTCAGCACAAATGCGTATCTTTTCCTCCTCCTCTTGCCTGCTCTCATCTTCGTAAGCAGCGGACAGGAACATTTCCTATCAGCCTGGGTGTACGAATAAGCGGTGCTGAGCCCARCCATTTACAGTGAGCACAAAGCAAGAACTGGGAAATGCTCTTCTTTCCCGTATGTTTTCTAGGGGATGGGGGAAAATGTAAGTTCAAGTTGGAGGATTCTGGGACATTCCTCCCTCCACCAAAAGCATTGCAGTACCATTTATTATGAGAATGACTGTAATATAGTAAAACTATGGATTTCAAAGACCTTCCAAAACCCTGATATTGGCAAAATACTCTGTATGAAATTACTCATCTTTGAAAGGTTTAGAAAAGAATTTTGAATGTTGCCAAGCAGAACTTTGTGCATCAGCCATCCGAGAGAGTGAGCATGCTGTGCATACACCACTCTCTTCTGTCTGCTGCCTGGCAAAGGAGAACAACGAGGATAGCAACTGTCTACAGTAACGTAGTGTACAAATTTTGTCCAGTTTAGGACACCAGAACTGAAATATTTTCAGGCACTGGTTGTCCTTGTAAGGCCTATTAAAGGCTATGGTCAACTTCCATTTTAGGATTTCTGTAGTAGGGTTTTTTCTATTCCATATATCACMTCTTAGGATTAGGTGGGCTCATGAAAATAACATGCTTGGTTTTATTGGCAGGTATTTTCCTGTATTTCTGTAGTTAAGAATCATAGTATGTTTCAGATTAGCGCCACTATATCTTTGTTTACATGTGTTATAGGCACATTGTACTTTTTTAAAAAAAAAAAAACTGATATTTTATAAATCAATTTTTAAAAAAAGGCTATTGCATTTACCTGCAAATCCTTATATTTCCTCTTTCTTTCTTAGGTCATGATGCCATTGTGACCCTTCTGAAGCATTATAAGAGACCTCAGGATGAATCACCCTGTAATGAATACTCACAACCTGGAGGAGGTATGGTCTGAGAAATCACTTTATTCTCTAACTGAAGGGTCTGATCCAAAGACTGTTGAAGTCTCTGGGAATGTTACACGGATGTCAGRGAGCTTTGGATCAATTCTGTGTGGCACAAAGAAAATTAGTGTCATGAGAATCCCCATTTTCCCGGTATTCTCTATTTATGTCAGAATTCTTCCTTTATCTTAAAATAGAGTTGTCACTTTGTATTACTCACTAGAAAGAAAAGCTAAAAGCTGTGAGATGAAGATCAGTCCCTAGTAATCATTACTCATACCTTTTTGCATCCTTACGACCTTGTTTAGCCATTCTCTTTGTGTTGTTTAGCTCTGATGTTTCTTTGATTACTGACATTCGGTATATGTCTACACTCAGTTCCCTTCATTTTTTTAACATATTTCGATATCTAATTCCCTCTTGGGAAAAATTAATTACCTTTTTTGCTACAAAAATACTCCTTTGTACTGGCAACTAAATGACAAGTGGCAAGAAGAACATTAACGCAGCAGTTGATAAGCAGAACATTTTACAGTGTTTGAGGACGCTGTCGGCAGAGAGGGTGAATGTGTCCTACGCTGCGGCTTGTCCAGGTCGCTGACTCCTCCGCGTGGAAACCGGARGAACCCTGCAGTCAGCAGCAGGATCAATCTGCTTCCTACGTTTCCAGCTCTGCAGAGCAGTTTGACCTGTTCCAGGTTTAGGTTTAGTATTTCTCAAGTGTACRTAAATCTTTAGGGGTCTAAGTTTATGCATGTATTGGAAATCCATTTTGGCAAGCAATTAACACACCCAGACCGATTTTTTAATGCTGATTGTTAAAAGAACTCAGCTCCCACTTAAGCAGAAAAACAAGAGGTGAAATTTTTGGTGCATGGCGAAAGCGGAGGTCTTTTAGAAAACCTAGTCAGTGAACTGGACGGTGCAATATGCTTGCAGCCCGGTTGTCAGAATTTGTGAATCTGATCTGAGTTCCTTTACAGAATCTAGCTGATATGAAGGGCTACGCTGGCCTTTACACCAGTAAAAGTCGGTATCATTCTACAGCGTTCAGTGAAGCTACATACAAATTACTTTCGAGAACGCAGCAATATAACGTCACAATCATATGTGTTTGCGTGGTTATGTGTATTCTCACCCCTTTATTTTTCATTCTTTAAGCAATCATTGCCTCATTAATTTATCAGTACAGATGCTTATACTGACTTTGAATTCCATAAAATTCATTCTGTTCTTTTCTTTCAGATGGTTCCTACGTGTCAGTTCCGTCCCCTCTAGGAAAGATTAAAAGCATGACTAAAGGTATTCTCAGTGGCAAGGGAAAACTGGAACTTTTATGGTCTTTTTACCCAAGGTGTTCGTCAGCCTCAACATACTACATAAGATTCTGGAATTTTCACTGTTTAGAAATTTAGTGATGTGCATAAGCAGCAGCTATCTTTCCCTAGCATAATTTTAGGAAACAATATACTTAGCTTTGTTGCTCAGCATCATGATAATTCCTGTGTTTACCTTATTTTATTTACTTTAAAAATATATTTATTTTATTTCTTTGGAGAAAATGATGTGATTGTGAATTAGTACTAATGAAATACACACATATCCATGAATGCAAACAAATATCGTATTGAATTCCACTGTAAAATGCCTGGATTATCTTTACAAGAAAAATTCTGTCAAAAAATAATGTGTTAATCTGAAACACATATAGATAAAACATTCTGATGAATATTTGTACTTTAAAATATTTCATTTTTTGTGGTGCTTTCCATTTCCATTTCAAATATTCACTCTGGATATAATCAAATCCTTACGCCCTTTACATAGCAGCATTGAAATGTTCCATTTAGAAATATTCTGATAAACTTTATAGTACTAAACTAAAAAGATCGACAAGATAGAGAAGTTTGCTAACTAAATTAAGTTGCAAAATTTAGATTCCACATGTTACTAAAGAGTCAGTCAGATCTGGAATAACATCCCCTTCATCAGTAATGAGCACTAGCTATACAGAAAAAAAGGAACTCCATAATATATATAATTCTCCATATAAAGAATTTTACGCCACCGTGATATGATACAGGCAGAATATGCTCATGGGACAGTGTTCATCACTGGTAAGATTTTAAAGCCAAGAAAGCCCAAGGCAACTGTAGCATTGCAAGTATTTGTCTGTTATTGGGGTTTACTGTGGTTACTGAAAGAAAAGGCAATAGGATTGCCAGTCAACCAATTTACAGGAGGAAAATCAGCTTTTACTGTGCAACGGTTTTGTCAAGTTAAATGCTTATATTCTGTCCTTCCCCATGACCCCACATGTTACAAATAGGATAAGTGTTTTCTTTTGCAGAAAAAGCAGATGTTCTTCTCCTCCGTGCTGGTTTGCCGTCACATTTCCATCTTCAGCTCTCTGAAATAGAGTTCCATGAGATTATCGGCTCAGGTACCAGAAATAAGAATGCATCCATTTTAAATGCCTGATGTTCATAATAACATAATAATTGTGCTTATTTATTTTAAACCATTTTAGGGTCTTTTGGAAAAGTATATAAGGGACGATGCAGAAATAAAATTGTTGCAATCAAACGGTAAGTTTATCAGACTTTTCCATATTGTTCGGTTAATGACCTAGTTTGAAGTATTAAAAAAAACATATTTTATTATATTTTTGCCTTATCGTTTTCTCTCGTGTAAATTTAAAGCTATCGAGCCAATACCTACTGCTCCAAATCTGACGTGGACATGTTCTGCCGTGAAGTTTCCATTCTCTGCCGACTGAATCATCCGTGTGTCATCCAGTTTGTGGGAGCTTGCTTAGATGACCCAAGTCAGTTTGCTATAGTCACGCAGTATATTTCTGGAGGCTCCCTCTTCTCCCTGCTTCATGAACAGAAGAGGTATTCCGCTCGTTCTCAGCTTGGGCTTGTGGTACAGAATTCTGAAGACTAGTAAACCTGTGCTGATGTAAATGTTATTCGTTTCAGTATAAAACAATAGAGAARGGAACACACTAGAAAAATTTTAGCTTTGATTCAAGTTATTGGGTGTACAAGGGAAATTAATAAGTAATCACAAAATTGTTATTTAGTCATTATTTTACATTATATACACTTACGTTACATAGATTATATGACATTATTTTGTATTTAAAACAATTTTAAAGGTTTCATGATTTACAGATAAAAATAATGTACAGATAATTCTTGTCTGATTATTAACTTTGAGTAATATTTTTTTTTCCAAAATATAGAACTCTTGATCTGCAGTCTAAACTAATCATTGCTGTAGATGTTGCCAAAGGCATGGAGTACCTCCACAATCTTACACAACCAATCATTCATCGTGATTTGAACAGGTAAGTTTCTTTCTTTATCCTAAAATTCAGGCAATATGAAGCCTCAAAGCAACAGCGATGGTCTGCAGGCTCATCTGTATTTGCAGACCCTTGTAACTGTGCGGGATCTCGTTAACACTGATGGAGCTTGGAGGAAAGTCTGGTTGCATCAGTTGGACTGGGGAATTGGGGCATGWTGCTTTCACATTCACTGGAGGCTTTAATGCATTTTGGGTGAATGACTTGACAGACGGTAGTCAACTTCATGCTTATAATAATTTCACTGACAGGTATCTTCTCAGAAATTTACAAAATATTTATACCCTATTTGCATACTTTAGTCCTGTGGGATAGCCTTATTACAATTTATGCGATGCAGTATATTTCCGCAGTATAATTTTTTTAATCCAAAACATCAATTAATACATTTCATCTACTTTTGCCCCCCCAGAAGTTAAGTGCCTGATTTGAACTAGTCACTCGTCCCCCTCAGGTCAATGCAGAAATGCGAAAAGACTTCCAGAAGGCAATCCCTCCCCTTTGGTTTAGGTGCCTGTCTTGAAAAGGGGGGAACCTCGGATGAGCCTGTGCTTGTCACAGGGAGGGGAGCAGCCATCTAGCTTAGGCTCAGAGCCCGATGTGACACTCACAGGGGTACGGTAGGTAGGTCCCAGCCCCGGTGTCAGCTGATAGTGCCGCTGGCAAAGGAGCAGGAGAGAGTCTCCATGAGTCGGTCATCCAGATTCCCTTCTGGAAATGAAACTGGATTGAAAAAAACTCGGAGTTTTCATACAAACCGCGATGAGTCACATTTGCTGAACTGTAATTGTCATTGAAAGATGCAATTGCTAAAAACCAGTATTTTCTTGTATCTGGCCCACCAACGTTCAGTCCTTGTTAGAAGCAGGAAACATCTTCTCCACTGAGCGGAAATTTTCTGTGTCATGTCTACATCAGAAATCACTCAGACTAGCCATTCTGCATAACTTCTGCTTTGGAAGGGGACTAACCACGATTACCTGTAGGTGTATTTAACAAAGAGCAACCAGGCGAAGAAAGTTAGTGCTGAAGAGCTGTTGCACTTTTCAGCCGCAGTAGTTTGCTTGGAAACAGCTCCTTCATATGTACGAGCACTGTGGCCAGAAAGCTGCTACAGAAAGAATTCTTAAAAAGTAGGATGAAGTGCGTTAGAGAATGGGTTGTCTTCAGTGTCAAACATTCACCTCGTCATTTTGCACTAGCTTAACTACTTGTTTTTAAAAAAATTACAGAAGTATTCATTTTGTTTATATCTCAAGTGACCGGGCCTATAGAGTTGTGGTGATATAATAAATAACATTTCCCCCCATCTCGCTGTAAGTTTTCATTTCCTAGTGACACTGATAGCTGCAGTGGAAGATTCCTTGTGAAAGACACTCATTCCTTTGGAAAAAGGAGCTGGGTTTTTCCCTTTGCTAGGCGAAGAAGTAAACTGATTGTGAGACTATGCCCAGTTCAGGGTTCTGGTATGAAATTCTGAAAAAATATGAGGCAGCAGCAATTTTCTGGACATTGCTGTTGGCATCTCCAAGAGAACAGCACGGCTTGCACACGTGAAAAGTTCTGTTTTCTTGCTCCAGGTGTACCTACACTGACAGCTCTACCAAGGACACCTATGAAGGGAGGAACTTCAAATGTAGTATTTGTCCTTTATAAACGGGGGGTCCTTGGGACTTGAAGCGTAACAAGGACACAGTGTGCATATATATAAGACCAGTCATAGGGACGCAAGCTGAAGCCCACTGAACCAGTGTCCTGACTCTGACAGTGGCCCGTAGTGACAGATTTGAGAGCCAGGCATGTATATAATGATAATGTCTTGAATTCTCAGTACCCAAGAACTTTGGGTTCAAAAGGGTACTTTCAAAAATGAGTTCCTGCTCTTGAAGTCATTTTTTAAAGGAAAGAATAACTCTATTTATGGTTATGAAAGAAAAAATATCCTTGCAGACTGAAGAAGAAAATCAGATCACTAATGCAAAAGAAACTGYACATTTCTTTATTTTAGTCTGAAAAATGCAGTCATTCCATATATATTCCAAATATATATCCCATATATATTCCATATTCCATACAAACCGTGTCATTTCAAGCCAGWCTTCTGGGATTTTTGTGCCCTAAGTTAGCAATATTGGCACAAATTCTGCTTTATACTCTGACTGCAAATTTTAGCACACTTTGCTTTATTCATCTACTCTAATGTATGAGCACATCCATCTGCTCATATTAAAACTGCTACAAGCACATAAAAATGGCTACTGTTAACCAGTGCCAATTACATACACAATTACTTTATTTAAATGTGCAGATATGGTGTTTCTGTATGGGTATGATAAACGTATGATGTTCAGAAGAATATTGCTGACGTGGTATGTTCATCCGAGTATATTGACTGTATGGAGTGTTTAAGTATATTAATATAARCCATATTCTGCAATTTTACTGTAGCAAAGCTACGTAAAATTTGTCTGTCAAAGAGTATGTAAATGCATTTTAGATTGACTAAATACTTTCAAAAACCATGTCACTCACCAAAATTATTTTAGCCTAAGAAAACCTGAACCCACATTTCAGAGGCCTATGAAATGCTTCATTTTGACATTTTAAATTATTTTTTCTATTCTTCCTAGTTTTTTAATTTTTCAATTCTAATTCAAATTCCMAGTTTTTAAAATATAATTCTACTTATCAAATAAATCTCAAAAAATAAAAATGAAAAATTGAATGTTTCATCTTCATATGAGCAAGTAAAATTTTGCTGACAAGAAATSTGTTCCCCGCTTTTTATTCAATAATGTTAAGCTCCATAAAAATGTTCTGAGTCAATGCAAAATGAAACAGTCCATTAAAATCATTTATTCAAAGAGTTCCATTAATTAGCAGGAGACATTAGGACAGTCAAACTGTTAAGTGCAATTCAAATTCTCTTCTAATACATTTTGAACTTGTTACAATTCATTGTCAAGCGATTTGACTGCAGAGCTTTGCAGTAACCAGTCGTGCGCGACTCGGGAGGCATTCAGGATTCAGGGAAATCTCAGACGGGAAAGCACGACCTGCGTATTCTTGAGGGTGCGTGTGAGCGATGCCGCCGGCAGCGGCAGCTGTCAGC